>BGPR01010285.1:5604-16386 GCA_013235015.1 Araneus ventricosus | reverse complement strand
GTGCAGCTTCAGTATTTTGAGAACATGGCTCGATCATTCTGATGGGTAAGGCATACATAAAATTTTAGGCAATATTAACTGTCGATAGGGATTCCAACTAAGGGGTTGTTATCTTTTTTGGGAAAGCATGACGTCTGGCAAATGTTTTTTCGACATGAAACAAGTTCGGTTTCAAAGATTTAAAAAAATACGTCTGGATTGTTATAAATTCATTCCATTATGCTGATGAACTCTTACTCTAAACTGTATTGCGTTAATGCTCAATAGAATAGTAATTATTCAATAAGAAAGATACCTAATTTCATATTTAAAACTATTGTTTAACTATTTTTGAACAAAAGATTTATATACTCTTAGCTAATCATAATTTGAAAAGAAAAAAAAAGTGGTAAATTTTTATTTCCATTTGTCTTTTAATTCATCACAGTCCTTAAATACATCACAGTGTAATTTAAACATGATTTTAATTTCAAACACTGATTTAGTTTAGTAACATTACTTTAATTTTTAAAGCAACACGAGGGCTATTTTTGGACAGGCGTTGTAATTTCTAACATTTGGCCAGATGACGAGGACGATGCTTGAGCTGGCACCTCCCTCTACAGACTTCCGCACCACACCATGTCACAACACACCAACCACACCTTTTCAGACACTGGAAAATCTGGATAGAGATAATCTCAGTTTATACCAAATTATCGGCGCTTTATTTTGTTCGTTGCTGATCCAAATCTCTAAAACAGAAATGCTTTAAGACCACTTCACTGAACTAATTTCCTGATTTCGTAAGTTTCTCTCCAATTTTTTACAAAAAATAATGAAATTCCGACACAAATATATACATTTTTAGAGCATTTATTTTACTTCATTTTATTATTCTGAATCTTAATAAAATATTAAACTAAGGAAAATGCCCCAGGTGATAAAAGAAGTTAACATGCTTTCATTATCAATGTTTTCATTCTTTTAAGTATGTTTCTCGCTCCACATACCCAAACATAGAAATAATCGCAACACGGGTTATCTCGGAACATTATCTCGGGATTAAATTTAATCAACATCGTTCGATGACAGGCTTATGGTGAAAAATTTTCATTTAAATAAAATTAATCAGAATAATTTTAAATTATACCATAAGGCTCAGATCACGGTATTTTTTAAGTTTTCTAATCGAAATTTATTAAAATATTTTATCTAATGTTACTCTAAGCTCTTAAGATTTCTTACCACAGAAAAAGATTAAAAAGACGGACCGCAACTTTTCGGAAATGCATAAACAATCTACAGTGATCTCTCACTTATGCGCGGGCGCAGGGGACAACGAAAAAAACGCGCATAAGTGAGAGACGCGCATAAGTGAAAAACCACAAAAGGGAGCTTAAAAGTGAAACATCAATACAGTGTACATATATTGTTAATTAATACTATGTATATACGACTGAAAAATGTGAATAAAATTAGTTTCAAAATGGAAATACGTGTATAACTTCCGTTAATTATTTTTTTAAGAACACAAATAAAATGGAAATGCTCCCGATTTTTTAAAATCTCTCTCATTGTCGATTCTGGGACGTTAAAATGCTCAGCTAAAGCTTTTTTTGAAGTGCAAAGATTTTCTTCGAATTTTTTAATAACATCCATTTTAAACGAAAGCGACAATTTCGTTCTTTTCCCCATTTTAAAGCGTAACCATCTAATCAAAACTCCAAAGATGGTTATTTTTGATAGCGATCAATGTCACGTGATACGTACCGTACTAACCTCTCTAATTGGCTGCTGTATAAATGCGACTTTTACTGACGTCAATCACAAGAACCCCCATGTACACCCCTGTGTATAAGTTGGAGGAATGCGTTCCTGGAATCTCAACAATAGAGGAAGGGCAAGGGAATGCATTCCTAGAAGCAGAGCAAAAAGGGTTTTTGTTCTGTTGAAAAAAAACTGTTTGAACTAAGAAAAATTTTTGCGACGCGCATAAGTGAGAGGTGCGTTTTTAATGCGGCGCATAAATGAATAAGCGTTATCATTGTTTTCCTATATCCCTGGCCGGGACCGCGAAAAAAGCGCGCATAAGTGAAAAACGCGCATAAAAGAGAGCGTGTACAAGTGAGAGGTCACTGTAATAATATTTAGGATTCAAGGGAACCTTCAATATTTATGCATGCGAAATTCTATATGCTCCTTACTTTAAAAAAATTAAAAAGGCTTTTTAAATATTAGTCGTTACACATTTGGTGTGGTGTCGAAAAATACTGAAGTCACAATAACTGTCGAATAGCCCCTTTTCTTTCAGATTTCTAAATCGTTATAGGAGAAAACTGTTACGAATGTTATCTTGGCTCGGATTATCTCATTAAAATTTGTTGAATAACACATTTAACTTTGATTTATTATTATTTATCATAAATCATTCCTTCAACTTTTTCAAGGAGAATCTCGGTTACTCGACATATACGGTGATTGTCAACGTTAGATAATTGAAAATTTCGTATATTTGCGGAAAAAAAGAGGGAAATCTTTTTATGTAAAATATCCTCTGCCCCTACCAAACTTAATATATTTCATGATATAATGTATTTTAAGATATAAATGTTATATAACCAACAAATATTCTGATCAATCGTGAAAGGAAAAAAAACAGTAATAAACTTTCTGTAAAGTTGCACCTTCTCCTAATTTCTTAAATACGTTTAATTTGCCCTTCATTAAAATTTTCATCCCCTTTCATTTGTGGCCATAATAAAACAGCCATATAAAAAACAAAAACTGAACTTTGATTGAAATACAAAAATATAGACAAAAAAGGAGAGAGATTTGCAATGCCATCCACAACATAGTGGTCTAATCGGCTTGGATCCACCAGAATCATTAAATGTCGCTTGTCATTTTATCCAAGACTACCTTTAAACAGCGAAGCAAACTCCCTCTTGACAGTCGGTCCAATTAAAGATACTGAAAACTACAGAATACAATTTTTGATTTATTATTTTTAATTAATTCAGAATTGATGTCAATTAAAAAGGAATGTCGAATAATTTAATAACGGTAACCATTATACGACTCTGTGTAAATATTGTATTAAAGAGATAGATAATTAAATTACATATTAATACGAAATACTTGTTTTATGGTTTTATCCCGACGTTTCAACGAAAAATCTCGGGCGCATAGAACTACATTTTGCGTATGCGCAGTAAAATATTATTTACTACAAATGCACATATTTCCCTTGATATTCAAATTTTAATACAATATTTATTTTACGTATTGTTAAGTATCTGTAAGTTTCGTACAATTCGAAAGAAAACTCTGCATGTTATAATGAAAAAACATGAGGAGCTCGAAATTTTCAATTTAATACCGATTTTTACTTATATTCTGATAAATATTTTTATTGTCTCACTTTGGATGCTAGTAATACTCCTCAAGCACTTTAAAATGACACCAGAATCAACCACCTAGCTAAAAGCGTTTCCACGCTACATTTATTTATAACCTTACATACAGCTAATTCATAACAATCACGCGCATGCGTCTACACTGGTACGTTGAGGTCAAAGGAAAAACACATACTATGCGACAAACTCTTACAGATATGATTTATCCGTTGTAGGGTCATCCATTCTTTTCGCATTATTAGTCTCGTAGGTATTAGCGATTCACATCTGACGGTGTTTTGTCACACAAGAAAGTTCCACCGAATATCACTGTAACGAGCGGAAAGACGTTTTCACGTCAAAACAAAAAAAACGAATGAAAAGTTCTTTTGACGCCGATATTTCTTCGCTTTCTCACTAAAAGTATGTATGTATAATTTTTTTGTTGTATTTTGAGATAATTGGTGACACCTTTTTTAGACTACGCCAAGGCCACAACACTAAACTGGTTTGGAAACGTGATATTACGCTTTCTTCACGCGCAAAAAATTATTCTTCGTTTAAGCGTTATATGACGATTAAAAAGTAAAAATTGCTATTAATGTTAGAAATGCGTGTGGAGTTGTACTAATTAAGTTGAATGAGAGATATCATAAGTTTGCACAATCAAACTTTTCAGTATTCCCTCTTGATCTCTGTAATTACAAATACAGAAATGTGATTTTATAGATTTATTACAACTGAAACTAACGATTTTTCGTTAGATTTGCAACTTACCTTTTACAGCTTCCAGAACGAGGTATTCTTGAAAGTAAGACTAATTTCAAAACAGAATGCAAAGGTTCAGAATATAAAGGTTTATATAAATAAAAAGTGTTTTATAACTTTTTTAGATTCTTTCTTTTCAGTATCAGGTAAAATTTTTACAAGTTTGTGATGATGGTGATTAAAAGAAAAATTTAAAAAATAATGTTAAAAAAATAATTCTATTCAAAAGACAGAGATTTAATTTGATTTGCATCCCACTTTCAAATGAGGCGTTTTTAACCGCAGTGGAACGACATATTTTTTAAACGGAGCAAAGCATCGTATTTAACAAACATTGAAAACGAACCATTTGATAAATTCTGCAATCTAGTACAGGGAAGCTAAAAAAATTTTTTCTTTGATCCACCCTGGTTTTGGGGGATCTTTTCTTTTTCAACATGATGCCTAACTGAGTTTTGAAAAAATTATGGGTTGATCCACTTTCGTTCTTAGCGTCTCAAATCGACATCAAGGCCAGAATTACAAACCCCGCTAATCCGAAATTCCGGTTAAACCGAACCGATTTTATTTTCGAAAATTATATGTAATTGAAAAGATTACCTGAAAAGATTTAAATATACATACTAATAATAAAAAAGTACTTTTTCAGCAAGCCTAATTTTGTACAAATTGACGAAACTAAAGCAATTCACCGTAAGATACGGTCACTGTATACAGGAGCACATCCATTAATTATTCTAATAAAAAGGGGAGATATATTCTCTTTCTATTGCTTTTGAATAAAAGAATTCAAGAGATAGTAGTACTGAGTGCTTATAACTTACATTTTTTTAGCACACATCTTTTTCTTTTCTATTTTTATCGGATTTTCGGGTAATCGAATTTTTTGTAATCCGAGCAGGCACCGGTCCAAATTAGTTCGGATTAGCGGGGTTCTACTGCACTTGCAAACAAGAGAATACATGAGAAATAATTACCTTTCTTGCGAACTCTCAGTTTTTTTCCGTCTTCATGTGAAGAGCCATACATAGAGGATGCATCGATGTATGATGTCATACGATTTTGTTGTTCTCGAAGTCCTGCATGGAAACACAATATTGATGATTTATGTGATCAATAATTAGTTACTACTCTTAACCATATTAAATGTTTTTGAAATTTAATTTACGCTTTTGCATAGCTTTAACATTTAAATACAAGTGAAATAATTTAACAAGAGAAATTAAAAATTAAACTTTGCATTAAACAGAATGGTGCAAAAATACAGCAACTTCCGATAAAATACAAAGGAAAGATATTTAAATACAAAAAAGAAAATACAGAAGAAACAGAAGAAGTAAACAATAGTGACAACAATCTTTTACGCTCAATGCAGAAGCAGCCAGTGATTGCATCAACAATATTGTCTATAATCAACTAATCAATTAAGATAAAATCAAACTACAAAAATCATGCTTCAATAAAAATTATAATACAATCAAGATTAAACAAATAAAATGGAAACCAGCGGGAGTTGTCTCCCCTAAACTTTCTCGTATACTTTCTAAGTGGAGATTCGTCAAAATCTCGAGTTCGAATTTTTTTTGACGATTACAATACTTTCTCTTTGTATACTTCGTATACGAGAAAGTGAAACAAACAAACATACCTGAAATCAAATATCTGTTGCCACGTTTCAACAAAATATTACTTTGAAGCAGGCAATGCAATGAATACTAAAGCGAAAATTCTGCTTAGGAATTTAATTCCCAAGAAAACAATCTATACCACCACAATCGTAACAATTGCAAAAGCGCGTGAATAAAAGATTTGCTGAAATAATGAGATCGGTTTGAATTTTATTTACAACAATAAAAAAATTGTTACAATTTATGTTTGAAAACATTATTTATTGTTGTAAATAAAATTTACAACAATAACAGATTGCTACCAGTACACATGCGCTGAGAATCGGATTAAAAGAAATTAAATATGCAATTTAAACGCCTTCTTTTGACGGATTTGGCCCATAATTTTATACGGACCTGCATTCATGACGATAAAACTGTGTACCAAATTCTATCCATCTAGCTATTCAAGGTTTTGAGTTATAGTGTTCACATGACCGCGAACATACAGACAGACAGATTTTCCTTCGACGGATTTTGTCCAAAATTTGATAGAAACCTACAAATTATGTGTAAAGACCACATACCAAATTTCATCCCCATAGCTCTAATAGTTTTCGAGTTATCGTGTTCACAGACAGACACACAGACATAATTCCAAAAATGTGTTTTTCGGACTCTGGGAGGTCTAAAACGGGGAGGTTCGTCAAAATCTCGAGATCGAATTTTTTGACGATTACAATGCTTTCTCTTTGTATACTTCGTATACGAGAAAGTAAAAATGGAAGGGAACTCGAATAGCGAACTTTCTCAAAGTGCCACTCGCCATCGGAGTTCTAATATGGATAAATTTTCTGTCGAGGGAATGACTCAATAGTCAAATAATATTCCCTTTGTGGCCTGAATTTATCCAATAATTGAAATAACGTAGGAAAAAACATTTCTTAAACAAGAAAAACTTCAGAAAGCCTTCTTTAACAAATCCAATATAGAGAAAAAAGATAAAATTAATCTTACCCTCTGCGAAATACAGTAAAAACAACGCCATACAGCAATTCAGAAACAAAGGATATAAAGTCTATAAGCTATCAACATTTAAGCTTTAATTGCCATTTTCCTTATAGAATTCACATTACTTTCTAAGGACATGATTCCAATGTCTTTGATTTTGAGGAAATATTGATTAAAAAGTTATATAATAGAATTATAAAATAATTTGAAAATTATATTAAAGCATTTATTCACTTAAATGTGGCTATCTATTGAAATGTAACTTGAATCGTATTGGTAGTTTTACTTTAATAATCCAACTGAAACGATCTTAGAATTGCAGCATTTATTGCGCATTCGTTGCGTTTGTGTTTTATATGATTTTTATTATTTTCTGCTTTTGTTTATTCTTATATAATTTTTATCCCTATTGAAGATATCGGTATTTTATTTCGATCAGTTTATTGCATTGCTTTTTTACGTTTTTCTGTTTATGATTTTTTTTGTTGTTTTTATGTAGTTTTTACTACTGATTTGATTGTTTCTTGTATATATATATAACAATTGTTTTTATCTTTGGAGTTCTTTTCTGCTTGGCTTGATTTTGAAAGAGGGTAAATATTTTTATCTTTCTTTTTATGGATTATGGATTTGGTAATTTGTTGGATTTATGTTTTTTGTTTGGTGGCCGGACGAAATTCAAACCACAGGAAGGAATAAATTTTGACTTTTTGTCATTCCTTTCTACAGAAAATTTTATCCTTTTTGAACTAATAATGGCGTGTGGTTTCTTTTGAGTGCGCCATTTTAGTTCCTTTCCATTTTGAATAATTTCTAACTTTTAAAAGTGTTTCAAGTATTTGAGAATCTTCGGTTTTTATTCCATGGTTTTTGTTGTGTTATCTTTAAAAAAATTATGTTGAAGCATTTACTTTTTGCTGCTGCGTTTGCTCGCAAAAACGTTTATTGCTTTCATTATTTTTCATTATTACTATTGTTTACTTTTTGCTTCTTTTAATTTATTCTCCTTTTAATTTAAAATTCTATTATTTGTCTTCGTATTTTATTAGATTTGGCTGCATATGCGCCTTTCTATTTAATGCAAAATATGTTTTTATTTTATTTTAATTTCAGTTAATTAATTTTGATAAATTTTATAAATTGTAACTATATATATATATATATATATATATATATATATATATATGTAATAATCTCACTTAATTTTATTTCAAATTCTAATATTATATATTTTAAAATCTTAATGTATTCCAAAATCACTTTTCTTAAACTCCAGTTTCGTTCTTTTTCCCGCGCTGGAGGTATATTAAATCTCTCGTCTTACTAAAAGAATTACTAAAAGAATATTTTAATCGTTTCCTCGTGCGCACAAATCGCGAAATCAGCGACTCCTTGACGCCATGTATCGTCCCTAAAACGCTTACGTAATTTACTAAAAATAGCCAATATTCCCTTCACTTCGATCACGTGTTATATTGTTATTCCCTTATCTGAGAGAATCGGGGATTTTCTGTATACTTTTACTCAAAACTTCGACTAAGATGTTGGTATGTCCGCCACTCTCCAAAATAATTTCATAATAACTCAAATTGGTTAACAACTCGGCTGTTTTATGACTGCAACAACGAAAACATTATATATATATATATATATGTATATTTCAGGAATTATTTGTGTTAAAAACGAATGCTTGATTTGTACAAGTTACCGTTGAATTCATAAATAGGCGGCAGTACAGTATACAACATTCATAGTATTTTTTTCAATGTTAAATGCCTTGGGTGCTTTTTACTAATTAAAATTTGTTTGTTTAACACTTTAAAATCTACATTTAAGCAATCAAACAGAGATCTCGTCATTTTTGTATACAGTTTATGACAAAAATGATAATGCTATTCCGCTCAAATGTCAAACTATTCCAAAGAGATGCTGCAATTTGTCACAGAAGAAATAAAACATGTCTTTTTTTGGTAAAAGCCAGCAAAAAAAAATATTGCGCATTTTTCCCCATAATTAGAAAATATAAAGTTGCCGAATGACAAAAATTTTCAAGCAATTTTTATAATGTTGCATTGTTATATTCATTTACTGTTTCATAGATTAAGCGCCATTTGTATCCTAATGAATAAAATTTTTATATGTTGACTCTGAACATGTTAAAAATACACATCTAATGCTGAAAATAGCTTTCATACCTGGGCATGTGCCAGTAAAAGGAGGACTCCTAAAGAATCCTTTGCAGGTTACGTTGAGAGGACCATAGAAAGGATCATCTTCTGAAATATCGATCCTCATACAGGAAGGATGACGGTGTTTTGGGTCTTTTTCACAACAGCTAGAAAAATCACCTAGAAATTTAAAAAATAAAAGAATTTTAGTAATTACAGAATAAAAGAATCTTTCAATGATATTTCACACTCTCACTACATCGTGCTATTTATAATTTTTAACCACTAAAGAAAGTTGTTTGAGAAACGCCATTTTTTCAGTTAGTGAACAGCGAAATTAAGCTCCAAAGAATTAGACAAGAAATCTTACTTTCTGTTTATTCGAAATTCTCCAACAATGTATTCAGTGTTGTTTGCATCTTTCGTTCTTAAATTCATGTCTTCTGAATATACATAATTTTTTTCTAATTTCAACTGCTGCAATGCCAGGATAAGGAAACATAATTCCCAAAGGAGCATAAAATTAATTATCTTTTATTGATAGGTTACTGAAGTTTACACCAACTTCTACAGGTTTCTTCAACAAGGTTGAACATTGACCAGTTTGTTTTAATAGTTATTTCACATTTTGATGTGAAAGTTTTTGCAAATTCAATTTGTTTAGCATATAATTGCGTTGGAGCTTTCAATACTTGCAGTCCATATGCATTGACAAGTCCATATCCTATAATTGTGTCATTACAGAAAGGAGTGTGCGTCTTTGGTATTGTTTTCAATTCATGTTATGTTTTGTTGATGGTTTGTTTCTCTGCAGCCTATTATCCACGAATAGCTGTAGTTTCTTGACGTCTTTCGATTTTTAAAATTTATTTTCTGTCCTTTCAAATCCCAACTAAGTGGATCTGTGTCTCTTCCAGCTTTTTCCGCATAATATGATAAAATTTTGCATCGTTGAAATCTTTCCAGTCACAGTAAAATTTTCAAAAAAAAATTAAAAAATAATTACTTAAAGCTAATAAGTTAAAAAATTAATGCGTTTTCATTTTATGTACGATAATATTAATAATAATACCACATTACATAGACAGAATATCCAATAGTTCTAAAGGTCTATATTTATTATAACATTTCTAAGCAAATATTTTTTTTTACAAATGGGGAAATCTTACCCTTCGTTTCCCCAGTTTGCATCATATCGTGATCAAGATAAAGACCGAAATGGGTGAAAAGCATTGTAGCATTTGAATCTGGCAGAGTCTTGTGTGAAAACAATAGGTTCGACAAGTATCTAACAGGTGGAAGTTCACCTCCATAAACTGACTGACGAAGTGTGGAAACATCTGGAAAAATAAAAAAAGTAAAAAAAATTACAAATTACAAGTAATAAAATTTTCTTGATAAGTATTGAGTATAATTTCTTGAAATCGATTATTTTTGCTCAAGAACTTTATAATATACAGATAATGGTAGATAATATTTTAAGTTGATAAATAAATAATGTCATAATCTGTGAAATTTTCACTTACAGTAATCATTTTTATTTCGATATAGTGGCTAACATGGGGTATTTTGACAACGAAATCTTTTGAGATAAATATTTTTATAGTTTCAATAGTATTCACTTTAATAAAACGTGATTAATGAAATATTGCAATCCTGTATCGATTACGATTCTGATTAATCATGTCAATATCGGTAGTGGTCCTGAACATACTCCAGATGGAGCGTTCTAGCCAGTGGTGTAGTCGCAAAACAAGCAGTTCTGGGACGCTGTAAAAGCAGTGCCGGGACGCTGTAAAAGTTATGCCGGAACGCTGTAAAAGAGTGCTGGAACGCTGTAAAAGCAGTGCC
>BGPR01010284.1:38712-53167 GCA_013235015.1 Araneus ventricosus | reverse complement strand
ATTCAAGCGCATCTCTTCTTCTAATAGAGATATCGAGAAAATTTCAGCACCTTGTGGCCAATACGGTCGCCAAGTTTGTCCCCGAGGTTAGGGCTCCAGCCTTAGCTGCTGCTAGTCATCCCATACCCCTACCCCCAGTAAAACTCTCTTCTCAACCATAAGACTCACATTGCTGGCAAGCGACTTTCCATGTTTGTAACAGTATCAACAAAAAAAGTATTAAAACTGCAGAGGGTTGAAGTTGCATTCAAGCAATACGTCTAATAACTCCTGATATGTTGTAAAGAATTGGTGAGAGCTTAATTACCGTTTAGACATTTGTCGTGATACGTAAGGTGCATACGTCGAACTATCTTGATATTAAAATACAAAACTTTTTTATATTGAGAAGTTCTTTTTACTAAAATAAATATTTTTAAATTCCCGTAAGTAGTTATGTGATCATCGGCCCTTAATTTTGGATATTTTTATCCCGGGCACACTGTAAATTAGGTCGTATGAATTTTAATAAATAAAATATGTTACGAAATTTCTGCAGTATCGATTAAATTCATATTCAGGGTAAGTCCTCGAAAGGTTATTTACAAAGTTTTAAAGTAGGTCAGTTATACAGAAGAAAGACAATTTGATTATAGAGCATTGTATCGCAAGCGCAAACGGCGACTGCTACCAGGTAGCTCTTTTTCTGTGAATTAATTAAACGAAAACAAAACACCAGATAAAGCGTTCAACCCAGATTTAACCCTGGAATGATAACGTTGAGTCAAATTGACTTCTTTTCCGATTGAAAATGCGAAGTCTGCGAAGTAACGGTACCGTTCCAGGGTTAATGGAATACAAATTCACAGTGACATGAATTACAACAAGTCGTGCACAGCAAGACACACACAATGCCAAGTAGAATGCAGCATCATAAACAAACATTTTGAGTACTTATAATAATCTCAGTACAAATAAATAACAAAAACCATGTACAGGAAAGTCCGCTAAAACGACAATGCTGTATATATGTCCTAGGGATTGCTTTCCATGCGTGTAGAAGCGATTTGATAGCTTCAAGAACATTCCACTTGAATATTTTCTCATCTTTTTCGATAAAGTTTTTGAGATCTTTGTTGAAAATGCCACAATTGTTGTAATCGATGGGGTTTACTTGTACAGTTTGGAGGTAAAAAATATCAGGTTAATATTTTTCAGTTGAATCTCTTCGTTACTACGCAATAGCCAAAAAATAGAGAGAGAATAGAGTAGATATGACCTGTATAGATGTGTCTGTTCTTCACCTTCTGTACTTGAAAGAGATCCTGCTCTCTTTACACACCTGGACAAATCTTCCCAGGAATAACATGTGTTTTTAGCGACGGGATGCGCAATGTCGCCACTGTAAACTGGTCTTTCCATCTCCGGTTATATAGTGTGAGTTTCTTCCCACAGGTCCATCTCCGGTTATATAGTGTGAGTTTCTTCCACAGGTCATCTCCGAGTTATAGGTTGTTGTTTCTTCCCACCGGTCTCACTTCCGGTTATATGTGATGTTTCTTCACAGGTCCATCTCCGGTTCTATGGTGTGTTTCTTCCACAGGTCCATCTCCAGTTCTATGTGTGTGTTTTTCTCCTAGTCCATCTCCGGTTATAGTGTGAGTCTTCCTCTCTCCTATACAGGTTTTCCCACAGACCATCTCGGTTATATAGTGTGTGTTTTTCCTACAGGTCCATCTCCGGTTATATAGTGTGAGTTTCTTCCCACAGGTCCATCTCCGGTTATATAGTGTGTGTTTCTTCCCACAGATATTCCCAATTAGATAAATCATAGTAATCCGAAACTATCATCCTATTTTCTCTGAACCTGCGCGTATCTGCCGCATGAAGAGATTTGATTAAACTAAATAACAAATTGTATATAAGAATTTGAAAATAAAAGAGATTTCACTTTCTTGATATCTGGGTTTAGAATATATCAAAGAATTAAGTGAAGAAAGTTATTTTAATTCTTTTTTGGAAGCCACCTCTAAAAAGAACTGAAAATAGTTTGAAACGAACAGAATTCCTAGAATTCTGACTTTTTCTAGACTATTTATTTTTTTAAATTTCAGGAGTTTTTCCGCAAGAGTTGCAAGATACGATCTTTCACGACGATTTTTCTCGGACAATCTTTTATGATCTATTGACTTAAAAATCCAAAAATGTTCTTCTAAAGCGCGAAATAAAAATTCCAGAGGAGGAAATAAAAATGAAAAAAGTTCTATTTGAAACCAACAGATACAAGTTTCTCTGTGCCAGTGATTTTTAAGCTTGGCATTTCCAATACACCATTAAAAAATAAATTCGATCGTCAAACCCGTTTTCCAAATAGAATTCTCATGATTCGACACTAAAACAATAATCTAATATACTTATCTAAATATACAGACTCAGAATGACAGGCAAATTTTATGTATCGTACATTTAAAAATGTTATTTAGGTTCGCTGGCGTTTATAATATATGTCCGATCCATATGTTCGTTAGTTTTACCAGATTTTATTTTCTTGATCATAAACTCTATTGTACGTAACACTCATTATAGAAAAGTACAAAAGAAGTTTAACCTACCAATGGCTTAGTATTTAAAGACATCTCATGGCATTTCAAAAAGCTTAAGACGAATACGAATCGGAGGAAGAAGATTATGAGTTCTTAACCAGCATTATTCAAAAATTCATGTACGCATACACTGATATAAGCTTTAGTAAATATCTGCTTGAAAGTTTTCCTTGACCCTTTATTAGGCCGTGGTAAGTATGCTTACCACCAACCTCATCAATTTTTAAAAGTTATCATAAGTTCTCTCCAAATTTTTCGATGAAACCTTGATGTTCCAATTTCTTTCTCAAACCATAACGAAGTGTCTGGACTTTATAATTAATTATTAATTAGCAAAATTAATTAATAAAAATTAATGTCATCGAATACGATAAATGAATTTCGGTTCTTAAACGAATGTCAATCCCAAAACCGTTTTATTGTAAGCCAACTAGAAAAAATGTCCCTTTAAAGGGTTAAAGTGAAACACAAATATGGGCCGTTTTCCTTTGAAATCTCTCCAGGAAAGCAACTTAATTTCATTCATTGGCTCTGAGTAAGGCTGTCACGGCCGCTCCATCTCATAGAAAGTTGACCGCTCCACCTCATAGAAAGTCGACCGCTCCACCTCATAGAAAGTCGACAGCTCCACCTCATAGAAAGTCGACCGCTCCACCTCATAGAAAGTCGACAGCTCCACCTCATAGAAAGTCGACCGCTCCACATCGTAGAAAGAGATGAAATAATTATGTATTTTTAGTCAAGACAAATTTCAAGTGAATGATTTTGCAATTATTATGATCATTTATTTTCTTGCGTAAAACTTCAAATTAGGACGACTTTATTTTGTTTTATGACATGGATTGAGATGCAAACATTTAGAAAAGATGAAATAATCATGTTATTTGTAGTCTGGAAATACATCTAGTGCATCTGTGAAAGGCATTTGCTTTGTTTCTTTTAATTTCTTCCGTAATGCTTCAAATTTATATTAAGATTAGCTTCTCAAGCAAATCTTGGAATGTGTTTCTATATTTAAAATAAATCATTTTAATGACTGACATTTATATTACGATAATTTATACAGAAAATCAATTAGTGAGCTTATAGTTACATTGCACAAAATACTCAATGAAATATGTGATTATTGACCCTACACCATGATATTTAGTGTAGGAGGCTTGGCTCCTTAAGAGTTTAAATTATTTCTTCTCTTTTAAATTCATCTTGCTCTTAATCAAATAATCAAATTTTACAGTTAATGTTTTTTCTTTGTGAATGATCTCATGTCGACTCAGCATCCATAAGGCATGGCCTGGATGAACACTGGGTTATTGCAAAACACAACAGTTTGATTCGGTAATAAATAAGAATTTCGTAACAATCACCGATTCAGATGTTAACAAGATACTGTGAATCACTGTGACAGTTATGACTACAAGTGGTTTTTTCTCCTTCTTTGAAATCAGGAAAGAAGAGGGAAGTGGCTCATTACAAGGGAAGGAGAAGTAAGTGCATTAAGGTATTTAGTGGTTTCAGCGGTGGGTTCTTAATAGGGCTATTAAATTACGGAAAAAGAGCTGTCAACACTTAGGTCTTTCGGTAGCATTACAGCTACTTGATTTTACTACACATTTCTAAAATAAAAGATATTTACACGATAAAATGCATTACATAGTCTTATATGACACTTCGCAGTTTTGTTTCAATTTGTTCAATCTAAGGCATTTTATGAGGTAGTTTTTTAACGTAGGACTACGTTTCTCCCATTGGTGTCTCAGAAAGAATTTGGTTCACACGCCAAAACGCCACAAAAAACGTTGTATGGGAGATCCTGTATATCTCGGTAACTACATATGTTAAGAACATAACTAATGTCTTATTTTAGAGATAAAGGGCAAAAACTGAAGTTTTAAAAGATTGAAAATCGGAATTGTGGTTCAGTGACTAATGAGTCGCAAAGTTGGGCAAAAATACGCATGAATTGATGACACGATCCTCTATATCTCGGTAACTACAAATGTTAAAAACATAACTAATGTCTTATTTTAGAGATAAAGGCAAAAAACTGAAGTTTTAAAAAATTGAAAATCGGAATTGTGGTTCAGTGACTAATGATGCAAAGTTGGGCAAAATACGCATGAATTGGTGACACGATCCTCTATATCTCGGTAACTTCAATATGTTAAAACATAACTAATGTCTTTTTAGAGATAAAGGGTAAAAACTGAAGTTTTAAAATTGAAAATCGAATTGGTTCAGTGACTAATGAGTCAAAGTTAGGCAAAAATACGCATGAATTGGTGACACGATCCTCTATATCCGGTAACTACATATGTTAAAACATAACTAGTCTTATTTTAGAGATAAAGGCAAAACTGAAGTTTTAAAAAAATTGAAAAATCGAGATTGTGGTTCGTGACTAATGAGTCGCAAAGTTGGGCAAAAATACGCATGAATTGGTGGCACACGATCCTCTATATCTCGGTAACTACATATGTTAAAACATAACTAATGTCTTATTTTAGAGATAAAGGGCAAAAACTGAAGTTTTAGAAAATTGAAAATCGGAATTGTGGTTCAGTGACTAATGAGTCGCAAAGTTGGGCAAAAATACGCATAAATTAGAGACGCGATCCTCTATATCTCGGTAACTACATATGATAAAAAAAATAACTAATGTCTTATTTTAGAGATAAAGGGTAACAACAGAAGTTAGCAAAAAAAATGAAAATTGGAAAAGAGTCACGCGAGTAAAGTAGTCCTACGCTTTTAACACCAGCGGCCGTTTGAAAAAGACAGGCTGCCGTCATTTCTTTTCATATAAATTGTCAAATGCTGTATGTTTAATTATTAAAATATTCAGTTCTAAAAGGACTTTTATGACTTTAACCCGTTAGCGCCCAGCATCCTATTTATAGGAAAGTTACGTTTCACTTCCGTGGCTAAACCGAATGCATTCCTTTGTTTCTTGTTTGCTTTGTATATGAAGTCAATAGGTATTGCCAAACTCCTAAACAGTTTTAAACAGGCTGAATACGCCATTTAGCCAGATTTTGAAGTCAAAATGTCGTCATTTTGAATTTTTTTCCCTTGATTTGTCTTTGATATAATGCAAGGAATTAGAAAATGATTTTTATTTTTTGATATTTTACTATATTTCAAAAATCTTTAATACTTATGTAAAAGAGTTTTTAATTTTTTTTTACTTTTTTTCGGAAAGAAATAAAAAAAGGAAAATAAGAAAAAAATTTCTGCGAATTTAATTTTACTTCGCGATTAACTTAATGTTGGCGTTTTAAACATAATTTAAGGGAAATTTATTGAAATCTGTGCTTTAAATTAATTTGGGCGTTAATGGATAAAGACGCTTATCTGAAGCATTCCTAACAATATTTGATAATCAGACGATAAATATACGTGAAAATGATTCCACATCAAAATTGAGCTGTGAGTTTTCCACCAACTTGATTATCGTACTATAACATATAGAAAAATTAAAGTCCTTGTTGATAAATATGATATCCCATTACAGTAAAATCCTACAACGGACATCACGGATGTAGTGAGCCGATAACGCCATTCCGCGGCACTGTTTTTTTTCCTACCAGAAAATAAATAAGAAAAAATTGTGAAAGCGTCCTTAAAACAGCGCGATTTTTGATAACTAGGTTAGAACTAAAAATAAATAAGAAAAAATTGTGAAAGCGTCCTTAAAACAGCGAGTTTTGATAACTAGGTTAGAACTAAAAATAAATAAGAAAAAATTATGAAAGCTCTGAAACAGCGCGATTTTTTGATAACTAGGTTAGAACTAAAAATAAATAAGAAAAAATTGTAAAAGCGTCCTTAAAACAGAGCGATTTTTGATAACTAGGTAGAACAAAATAAAAGAAAAAATTGTGATGGCCTTAAAAACAGCGATTTTTGATAACTAGGTTAGAACTAAAAATAAATAAGAAAAATTATGAAAGCGTCCTTAAAACAGCGCGATTTTTGATAACTAGGTTAGAACTAAAAATAAATAAGAAAAAATTGTGAAGGCCTCCTTAAAACAGCGCGATTTTTGATAACTAGGTTAGAACTAAAGATAAATAGGAAAAAATTTTGAAAGGTCCTTAAAAAACAGTGCGATTTTTGATAACTAGGTTAGAGCGTCCGGCACTGCTTATTCTCCGATTATACCACTGATCAGAAATATAAAATTATTCGATGAAAATCTAAGAAAATGTACAAATGGAAGAAGCTAAATTTAATGCCATATCGTAATAGAATTTGTGTTATATACATTGTTTTCAAAGTAAAATTACACAGTAAAGCACGGGCGTAAGATTATGGCTCAATATTTTCCTGCGAGACATTAAGATAACTTCCTGAGATCTTTTTTTAAATGATGTATAAGTATGATGTCTCGCCTGATATGAGTTATCAGTTTAGTTTTCAATACTTTAATGTAAATATGCAACATTCTTAATACTTCTGATGAGTCAAATTATCCTATCAACAGCATAGATAAGCACATTGAATGAATTTATACAGCAAGAACAGATGTTTATAATTTTCAACTTATTTTAATTATTCTAGACAAATTTAATAGAATCTTGTACCACGCTAAGAATAAATTTTATTTTATAGTTTACTACTTCTGTTTTAATATTTAAACTTTTTAATGGGGGAAAAAAAGCAGATAATCTCATTTATTTGAAAAATAAAGCTCATATAAATGTGAAATTTTATAACTGTAATAAAATAATGCCTAGTTCGTGTAGTGTAGAATTAGCTACTTAAGAAAAAAAAAGAAAGAAAATGACAAATGATCTGATTTTATTCAAATAAATCAGATAGTTGTGAAACTTTATAAACAGGATAGTAACAATGTAGTCATTCCAATTAATTTTTTAAATTTAAAGTAGAAGGATAATTTTTTTCGATTTTAATCGATATCACCACAAGTTTTAAAAATGTGCACGAATAATTACTTTTCCAGTGCTTCTTTAAAAACATTATGTTAATCAGATAATTTCCTTTTTTCAATATCAATTTCTACTAATTATTTATATCCAACTTTTTAATTTTATAGTTGAGTTTTTGCAAGCATTTCTGTCTCTAAGTTGAAAGAGAAATATCAATTTTTTTCACAATTAATAAAAAAATCTGATTTTTAAAGCGTTTGCAAATCTAGATTCGGATAATCATATTTCGTTAGTGGGAATATTCCTAAACCTAGTATAATTTTAAGCGTTTCATAGAAAGTTATTTGGCTGCCTTGATATTTGACTTTGCATTAATATTAATATTTCAAGGTAAAAATGTAAGCAAATTTCATAAATTACCAAAAAATTTTGTTCCGATCTTTCGATAGATATATAAAATAGTTGGACCTTAACTCCTAGACACATATGCACAGTTAAAAAAAAACCGCTTTCATGAAAACATTTTCAAAATAATCAATCAGAAAAAAATAAGGAATTAGAGCTAGATAATTTTAAACCTTTTTTATAGTTAGATTATCGATAAAAACAAATGTTGTTAAGGTATTAAATCATGCAAATGAACTGTGTATTGATAAATACATAGGGAAATTTTTTGGTTCTTATCAATAAATCGAGTATTTTTAGGAGTCAGTGGCGAATCCAGGATTCGGGTCTGGGGGGGCTGAGGTCATAAAAATTTTGTATCATAGTGACGAATGTCAAACCCCATGCTTATATAAACCAAAACACTTTAACTTTACAGGCTTTTCTCCTGACAATAAGAACAAAAAGAACACAACAATACTTTCTGATAATTTAATAAAAAAATACAATGGAAATAACTGGCCAAAAATGTGTTCGACCGCCAACGCTACAAGTGCAAGTGGAATGACTAGAAAGTAGGAAAATTTTCGATCCTGTCAGTTAGAAAGCAATGTTGTCCGATTTTATTACTATTTTTAAAATGAAAATTAAAATCAAACAGTTGTAGTGATTTTAAAGTAAATCGAAGTTTGGTGTAGCTCTGGGGCTGCAGCCCGATAGCCCCTCCCTCCCCTGGATTCGCCACTGCTAGGAGTGCATGTACTCCTATAACAAAGAGTAACCTATATACATCGGATTTCAGTCACCACCATAACAGCAAAATCAGTATTAAAATATAAATGTACTGGGTTAAGTTCTTAACAATAGGGGCGTGTCCAGCGTGCAGGAAATTTAATAGCTCAAGTCATATCTAACTACATCTTAAATTTGTAAATAAAAATGTCTTCAATTATTTTAACCCATAATGGGAGTTGTTTAGTAATATTGTGCAATACCTTGGGTGCGTTTCTAATTTAACATCAAACACAACACTATGGACTCAGATAAAACAAACTCTCACCTGTATAGATGAGGAAGATAGCTAGCTGAAGTCCACCGAATTGCAATCTTCGTCGTGAATCCATGCTCGAAAATGCAAACAAAACCATCGAATTATTTTTTCCACCTTCTCTCAACTTCGAACAAAATAATCAAATACCAAAACGGTGGTAGAGACGCAGATCAGATCAAAGTTAAACGTCGATTTGCGTGTTGTAAACTCTCTTTGATTTTGTAGCGGATGTCTCTTTAATAACTTTTTCCGCCAAAATTCTTGCCAAATATAACAAAAAAAGAATGTTTCTGCGTAGAAATAAAAAGAATAATTTAACCGAAAGAATCACACCACAAATTACAGAGCTCCGAAGTCCACAACACGAAGTGCTGGGCAGTCTTGAGTAGCATGTCAGGGAAAAAATATGGACTTTTTATCTCTCTTTTTTATGATTTTTTGATTCTCAGATGGGCGGCAGTCGCACAATGCACATGGTAGAAAGATACACCCGTTCACAGTAGCGGACTGACGGCGAAGAACTGATAAACAGACGGCGACGATCGCGCGGTCAGTCGGCGTCGGACTTGGCGCGTTTCCGCCAAGTGCCGAAAGAGGTAGCAAAAGTTAGTAAAAGTGGGTAAAATAAAGTTCGCCAAGTGAGTGGTGGATCGATTTTTATACATATCGAGAGAGAAGTTTATATCCCATAGGGAAATAGAAGGACGGACTTGTGATCATAGGTAGAATGAAGAAAAGAGAACCTGTGGGAATATGGCGAAAAAAGGAGTTTAGGATGAGAAAACCCTGGAATCTAGAATTCGCGGAAACGGTTCAAGCTGAGCTCATCCGCTAGTAAATTTTAAAGGAAGTAACGTGTTGGGAATTCAAACACTGGATATTAGCCATTCAATCCAGAATGCAAAATAAGAAGTGTTTTATAAATAAAATAATATTTACTGCTTTGAGTTAGAAAACATAAGTCCTTTATGAAATTAAAATAAGTCATAAATATAAAATATTGTTATATTTATTAATTTCATGGTAATTCAAGTAGTTCATCCGGCAATTTTACAGGAAGTAGCTGTTTCTGAATTGAGCAATTGATATTGATTAGCGGTCATATCCAATGAATGCAAAAATAAGAAGTGTTTTATAAATAAAACAATATTTACTGCTTTGGAAAGAAAGACATAAACTTTAAGAAACCAAATAAGTTTATAAATATACAAATATTGTTATATTTATTAATTTCATGTACGTAGCTCATCCGGCAATTTTACAGGAAGTAGCTGTTTGAATTCGAGCACTGGATATTGATTAGCGGTCATATCCGGTGAATGCAAAAATAAGAAGTGTTATATAAATAAAAAATATTTACTGGTTTGAATTAGAAAGACATAAATCCTTTAGGAAGTTAAAATAAGTTATAAAAATATTGTTATCTTTATTAAATTCATGGAAACTCAAATCCGCGTAGCTCATCTGGTAATTTTACAGGAAATAGATGTTTGAATTCGAGCACTGGATATTGACTATCGGTCACATCCAGTGAATGCAAATATAAGAAGTGTTATATAATAAAAAAGTATTTAGAGGTTTGAATTAGGAAGACATCAATCCTTTAGGAAGTTAAAATAAGTTATAAAAATATTGTTATATTTATCAGTTTCATGGAAACTTAATTCCGCGTAGCTCATGTGGTAATTTTACAGGAAGCAGCTGTTTGAATTCGACCACTGGATAGTAAGTATAGTAAGTACAGGTCAAATCGAGTGAATGTAAAAATATTTAGTTTTATATTTATAGAAAAAAAATGTTACTGGTTTGTATAAGAAAGGCGAAAGTTTCTTAACAAAAGAAAGGTATAAATAAAAAAATACTGTTATTTCAAGGAAACTAACCTCTGCGAGATCATCTGGCAATTTTACAATAATTAACTGTTTGTTGCCGATGGTGATTTCGACCATTGGAGAGGAATTATCGGTCAAATTTATTTAATGAAAAAATAAGAACTTATGTATAAAAAAGGTTTACTGGTTTGATTTAAATAAGAAAGGCACCAGTTCCTCAGCACGTAAAAGAAAGTATTAATATATATATTATTCTTATACTGATTTATTTTATGCATATATTTAACCTGCAAGCAAACTTTTTTCATCATTAAAAGTTTTGGAAATCGATCTAAATGAGCGTAAGGAATGCAAGAAAAATAATTTAAGATTAAATTTAATTTTTAATTTATTAATTCAAATCAATTAATTAAAAGCATTAAATGCTTGGTTAAAATTTTACTTAAGAACTTTCTTTCTCAAGTCAAATATTTAGTAAGTGCATAATTTTATAAATCAATAATTAAATTACTCAAAATTAAGGGACTAATTACTCAAAATTAAGACATAAATGTTAGTAATACAAATATGAATTCACTTCGAAGTTTGTGGTTTCCTATTTTTAAATAGTTTTTGTTCTCTTTGAAGAATAAATCCCTTTTCTTCTGCACTGCTTACAGCTAAAGAAGTACGACCCCTGTCTCCGACCTCTTTAGCTGTCTTGAAGGAAAGGATTTTTTTTTCGAATTTCCGATCCAAAAGAAAAAAACGCAAAAAAGCATTTTTTAATGCTGCATATTAATATAAGTTCTATCCTGAATTCGAAACTGCAAAATATTTTTGTCAGTAAGCAGTTTTTGCTTGACCTACTGAGGTCGTCATACATGTGATAACCCGTTCCCTGACCTCCAATTTTCCCTGCAATGTACCCAAGTTTTAAATTAAAACAAAATACTCTCTGATAATATATTTTTCAAATCCATTGCCTTGAGGTATTTAAGATAAATATCTGCACAAAAAGAATTATTAATGATATTTAAACTATGTTTTTAAAATGGTTTTTATTAACTTACCATGAAAACAGCTTTTGATAATCTTTCTTTTGATAATGAGAGCGTAAAACCATTATTGAAATCATTTATCGCCGATTATTTTGTTGCTATATCGCCAAAATCGCGAAAATAACGAGACGCTTAAGTAGAGACGAGTTAACTTTCAACGATGCAATTTTGACGACGACCTTACTGGCGCAAAAAAGACGAACATATGGATGCCGACCAAAAAGGGGTTAACGGGCTTTCTTCTTTAATACACTTTCTTCATTTATTTATGTGCTAAGTTCTCTGCACTCATGCTGGTGTCCAACCAGATACTTGAGATCAAAAGAAAGGAAAGGTGCCTGAACTAAAAAAAAAGTAAAAAGGAAATGTACTTTAACTCAAAAAAAAGGAAAAGTGCATTAACTAAATTTAAATTTATCATGAAACCACTTTTCCTTCGTATTGTGAATGTTATGTATTGCCATGGCAACAGGAAGGAAATCGCTCATTTGCCAGCTTCTGTCTGTATCAGTTTTTTCAACAAACAAAAGCCGCAGAGGTCTGGTGATAAGGTTTCGGCTTAGGGAAAAGAAGGTTTCAAGTTCGAAATTATTCGTTCTTATTAGATGCCACCGAATAAGCGCCGTGTAAGCGGGACGTGCAAATCAGACGGGATCAAAATGTCTGCCGTTGGCTTGGTGTGAAGTTTGAGAGGAATTCAGTTCAGGTGCCGTCCCCGTCATCTGACCAGGCTTCAAAGTTACGAGGTCCATTATTTCAAAATTAGTTGTCGTGTTGATTCAAAACAGGATGTTAATATAACTAAGCTATCTTCAACCAGCACATTAACCCTTTACGGACAGGTAAATTTTTAGAACACTCAGATCAGGTTGGCGCACTTTATGCGCCATCTCGTTTTTACCAACTCTTCGCTTATTTAATTATACTCAACTTTATTTTTTATGGTATAATAATATTGGAGGTTGAATGGAAGGATGATACAAATATTTGTGTTCGAATTTGAGTCTCTATATTCTTCTTGAACTGGATTGTCATCCACCTCAGCCTCAGAATAAGTTTCCTGATGGCTGTACTCAGTCAATTTTCCATTAACTCTTTGCGGTGCAAGGCATTAACTTTTTTGAAATATGATGAAAAATCATCATGAATGGGTTTAGTTTATTGTCTAGAAAATAGAATCTACAAAATGTTTTTACGAAACTGCCGAGGGTCACCCCTTGAGTTACCCCCTCATATAAGAACCACCTTAGATACAGCCACCTTGATACACTCAAAAAATATTGTTGAGTCTTACAGAAAATCATAAATTGTAACCCCAAGAATGTTGGAAGGAAAATTATCGAGTTAATTTGCTCAAATTGAAAACGTCCAGAAACTGAAAAATTCTTATCATTCTGAGTTATGAATCTCCTAAACTTTATTCCTCTAATAATTCCTATTCGAAACGAAATTTCATAAGGCTACTTATATACATTCTAACAGGAGTAATTATTAGCCCTACCCTAAACCATTACTTCACATTTATAGTTGAATTCAACGGTTGAGAAGCGTGTGAAATTAGGTGTTACTTCAGCTGGCACACTGCGCCGCAAAGGGTTAAGATATACGTATCAGATTCATCTCCTCAGCTTGTATTTTCGCATAATTTTCCAAAAAAATACGAATATTGCTCCTGCAGGGATAAATGCATCAGATTCATCTCAGCTTGTATTTTCTGCATAATTCTTTTTCCAAACAGCCGAATATTGCTCCTGTAGGGATAAATGCATCAGATTCATCCTCAGCTGGTAATATCGTTTAATTCCTTCCAAAAACAGCCGAATATTGCTCCTGTAGGGATAAATGCATCAGATTCGTCCTCAGCTGGTATTTTCTTGCTTAATTCTTCCACAACAGGCGAATATTGCTCTGTAGGGATAATTTCCCACCGTTTCGTGATAGCCATATTGGGGTAAGGAGAGCGTTTCATGCACTTTCAAGTCCAATCAGATCGAACTGACCGATTCATTGTCAGTAGAAACTATCGAAGCAAGTAGGAGAAATGTTAATACGAGTTTAGACGGGTGTGTATATGAGCCTTCGATAGTTTTACTCAGCTTATGATAACATCTACATCGGCGTACTTCTATACGCCGCAATTTGTCCGGGAAAGGGTTAATGTGTGAAGCATGTTTTTATTTAACTTTAATCGCGATGTGGCTTTTTTCTTCTAGCCCTTTTAAACCTGGAGTTTTGAGGAGAAGTGACATGAATTGATCCCTTCCCAATCTGGGTGGTCATTTCATCTCACCTCACCTCACCCTGCTATAACCTTCCCTTCAGGCGCAGGGAAATGAGCCGGCTGGCAAGGAGCACCGGGACTCTACCGCGCTTATCTCCCCAAGACATCTCGAACCCCTAACCTCAAAGAAGCCAACCGCCCTGTGACTGCCCTTCGTGGCTGTTAAGTTAAATTTTTTAGACAGCCCGTGACCGCCTCGCTCGGTGTAAGAGGGTTAAAGCCTGAAGTTCCTGGCTGTTGTTGTTCCTGAAACAATAACTACCGACAACACACTGAAAGAATAGGAAACAACCACGAACAATGGCTTTTATTGCACCCGAGATATAAATGATGAAATTATTCCATTAGATTGGTTAAAAAAATGTGTCATACGTAACTGGAACGAAGTACAGA
>BGPR01010284.1:11415-32429 GCA_013235015.1 Araneus ventricosus | reverse complement strand
TCTTTAGTTTAAACATTTTCTTATCTTAGAATCATTAGTGTTTTGTTCCGCTTTCTCCATTTAGATGTTCTCTTTGTCATAAGACTTTATATGCAACTTTATTTTATTTACTGTACCATTTTAATGCCAGCCTTGAATTTCATATTATTTTTAGAACGTATGGAAGAGACATTGATAAGAAATTTTATTTCCAAAACGATAGTTAAAATTGAAGATAGATATATTTTTTTTTTCCAAACTGTTATTTAATATATCATACTTTTTTTCTCAAACTATATTTGCAATTCAAGCTAATTGTATTATAATCTTTTAGACGATGATTATAGTTCAGGTTAATTTTATTATAATTTACCCCAAATGAAAATTACAGTTAAAGCTTAATATAGTTAATAACTGAAAATGTTGCATATGTTTTTTAAAGAAATCATTACTTATCTCAAATTTTTTAAACCATTTTGCTTCCATTATATATGTTTATTACAGTTGTTAATTTAAGTTGTCTACTCCTTTCATAAGAATAGGTTTTTAAGGATACTGGCAGTAATACACTAAGGATATATAAATACGCAATGTAAGCTTAAAGTATAGGCATAGTTTCAAAAATTCTGGCCTTTAAAATCCAAGGTTAATGTCCTTATTTTAAATTAATTAATTGATTGGGAGGGACAATAAGATAACTACGAAGGTAAGTCATTAAGTAAGTCACAGAATATAATTAAAAAATAATTTACCGTAATAATAACTTCCAAACAATTTTATTTTTCAACATAAATCCACCAATGTTGATGCACTTATCCCATCGTTTTATCAGCGCCCAATTCCAGCTGCTTAAAATTCTCTGGGTTGCTGTCTCATCCACAGTAGGACTCATCATCTCATCGTCATCGTCGTCGTCAGATGAAAATCGCTTGGGGCTAAGTCTAGGCTGCAAGGTGGATGCTGTAGC
Source organism: Araneus ventricosus (assembly GCA_013235015.1). Classification (NCBI taxonomy): domain Eukaryota; kingdom Metazoa; phylum Arthropoda; class Arachnida; order Araneae; family Araneidae; genus Araneus; species Araneus ventricosus. The sequence continues at coordinate 31,483 of BGPR01010284.1, read as the reverse complement.
ACTGGCAACTAGACTTAGCCCCAGGAGATTTTCATCTGTTTGGTCCGCTAAAACAACATCTTGGAGGCAAATACTTTGCAGATGATGACGACGATCAACACGAAGCCTACTGTGGATAAGACAGCAACCCAAAGAATTTTATGCAGCTGGAATTGGGGCGCTGATAAAACGATATGATAAGTGCTTCAACATTGGTGGAGATTATGTTGAAAAATAAAATTGTTTACAAGTGATTATCATGGTAAATTATTTGTTTCTTATCTTTTGTAACTTATTTAATGACTTAACCTCGTATATGACAAGAAATTATTTAAAATGTGTTTAATTTTTCCAGGGAATGCTAAATAGTCTTGATTTTACGCAGTTTATTATTACTATTATTTTAATTGTTATGAAAATGGGAGTTGGAGTGGAACTTGAAGCAACAACTTTGTGTTCTTGTTGCAGTAAATCAGATATCAAAAGCCTTGCAACACAAAATTTCTGCCCTTGTACTTCAACATACATAGCTTTTATAGTTACTGTATCACTAAGCTATTAGGATTTCACTTCCGCTATGGAAATAGCCTGATCTCTAATAAAACTATAGATAATTTTACTTCTTTTATTGCGTAGTTTCGTGTGTAATTATTTCTGATCATATTATTAATTTTGACTGATGATCCGATAATCTTTTGACAAAAATATCACTAATTTTTTTCAATTGCTTTCATCAGAGTTATTTGATGTATTTTTCAAACACATTATTAATTTTACAAAAAACTGCAGATATTTTCTGCTGATTGGATAAAACGTTTTCTGTGAATTGTTTTATAAAAGTGCACACATTTTAGGGGGCGGTAATAATTTTGTCCCATGACATTGATAAAATGCGATTCCTTCTGAAAATTTTTAATTGTTTATCTAAGTCGTTGTTTACATGATTTATTTGTTCGTTTTGATTGCTTTTTTCACAAATAGGTGAAAAGTTTTAGTTTTTTACCAATTGTTTTTACCAAGTTTTTTACCAAGTTGGATTTCGTTTTTAATTTCTATCTATGAATAATTTATTTATTCATTTATTTGCATACAAACATACAAATACCTGAATTAATGAATTTAAATTCTTTCAAAAAATATGTAATCATGAAGCATAATATTTTTTAGCATTTATTTTCCGAATTTGCATTTTTAATTATTTTTATATTAGACTTTTTGCAATCAGTTTTTTTTTGTGTGTGATATTCTCGTCTTAAACAAATGGTGAAAAGTTTCAAATCTTTGGAGGTTTCAATTTTTCCTTTTCCAGACGGAAAACTTTCTTAGGGTCTGCCTATGTAAACTTTATTTATTTATTTACAACATCATACAAAAGTGTAGTTAGTAGTCTTCTATGCATTCACAATTTCTTTAAAGAATTCAGTCTTGGCGAAAAACTTCGGGGCTTTTTTTTCAAACTAGTACTTTTAAGCATCTTATTTCATGTAAAAGGCTTCAACATTCGTTTTTTGTAATATCCTCATTTCAGGTAAATGATAACAAGGTTCGAATTTCCAACCTTTTCAGGTTCAAAGTTTTAACCACCACAGACACACATCTTCCCTAGCTTCTATCTATGCAAACTTTATTTATTTATATGCTTAAACAACATACAAAACCCTAGTTGGCATTCTTTCACGTATCCGAGAGAACTTTTTTACGAATCCACCAGGAATGGAACAGGATTCGAAAGTCTCTCTGAAAGAATTTTCACTCCCCATAAAACTTTTTTCCCGGGTTCTATAGAACAGGAAAGGGTTTTTATTCATGCTGTTGCCAAAGCGACAAATACAAATGTTGAAGCTTCGGAGATTCATACATCTGATTCCGTTTCCAGACGCGGCTGTCTGAAAGTTGAGAGTCACACTTGCTTTGCCGTATGCGTAAGTAATTTGTCAAGACGGTGTACATTCTAAAAGGCAGAAATAAATTTCATCTTTTCCAAAAGGGAAGCACTAGGGGAATTTCTATGGAGGACGATTCTTTTTGTTTCTAACCCGATTGAGAAATTTCACTGCAGATTACGTTGACGTATCATGGTTGAACTGTCATTCTCCTTTTGACAGTTTTGCTGTTTGTAATGTATGAGGATAAATTTAACTATTTGGTCATATTTACGCTGATTCGGTTTGAAGTTTTTGATGCGTTAATTGTAAAAAATAACTAGATGAATTTTGGCCTGGACAAGAAAATCTGCGAAATTATAATTTACCTTGGGGGAACTTCTATGGAAGACGATTCTTTTTGTTTTTATCCCAATTGAGAAATTTCACTGCAGATTACGTTGACGTTTCAAGGTTGAAATGTCATTCTTCTCTCCGCAGTTTTACTGTTTGTAACGCATAAGGTGAAATTTATTTAACTATTTGAACATATTTACACTGATATAGTTTGAAATTTTGTATGCATTAATTGTCAGAAATAACTAGGCGAAGTTTGGCCTGTACAAGATATTTTGCGAAATTAAATCATTAAATCACAATTAACACTGGTCGAATTTCTATGGAGGACGATTTTTTTTTTTTTTTGCTTTTAACTCACAATGAAATTTCACTGCAAGTTACACTAACCTATCATTCTTCTTTTGACAATTTTGATCCTTGTCACAAAATTGTCATTCTATGGTACGACTGACCCTCCCATGTAATATTCCTTCCTCCTATATTTTTGTATATTATTAATATAGAGAAAACGTCCCCCAAAAGTTCTCTAAGCCGACTAACTTGAAATTGTTATAATATACCCATCCTCTATACACAAAACGGCATCATCTTAGAGCATGATAATAAATCATTGACGTGCATTTACGAAAAAAGCTTAAAAATGAATTTTGTATAGAAAAGTTTTGAAAAATATCCCTTTCAGTTGTACCGTGTATTTTAAATATTTTCATTTTCCCTGGAAACGAACTCCAATGCAATTTTATAAGAGCTGTAAGAAACACTAACACTGTTCTTATAAAATGTCATTTCGTTTAAAGTTTTACATTATTCAACTTTTTTCATCTGATTTTTTAATCTCCTGAAATCCGAAATTTTCCTTTTGCATTTCTCAAAAGGCATAAAAGATATTTTATGAATTATGTTAAGAGAAGTGAGCATTAAAATTTTTTTACGAAAATTGAGAAAAAATGAAATTTCACTTCAATTGCTAAAACAGGGACAATTGTTACAGTATACCCATCTTTTACGCAAAACGACATCATCTTGGAACATGATAATAAATCATCGACGTACAGTTGCAATAAATGTCTTTAAAATGAATTTTGTTTAAAAAGTTTCAAAAAAGTATCCGGTCAGTTGTATCGTGTATTCTAAATATTTTATTTTTCTCGGACACGAACTCGGGTGCAATTTTATAATTTTGAAAGATCTCTAGAAACACCGGCTCTCCCATAAAATGTCAATTCGTTTCAAGTCTTACATTTGTCAACTTTTTTATTTTCTCGTTTAGGAAGAGAAAGCATTGTAATCGTCAAAAATTCGAATGAGTTTGCGCAAGTCTCCGTTTTAACTTCACAGACCGAAAAACACAATTTTAGAATTTGCAGCTTGTGTCTGTGAACACAATAATTCAAAAACTTTTAAACTACGGTATGAAATTTGGATGCTGATGCTTACACATATTTGCAGGTTTTCTGTCAAATCTTGGACAAATCTGTCACGGGGAATCCTTTTGTTGTACGTCCGTGCTATAATGTGAAAATTCAGACGCGATAATACACAATTTAGAGAATTGGGTTTTTGCCAAATTTTGAGTTGAAATCCGTTAAGAGTTGACTCTACTGTATGTCCGCATGCACTTGAACGAATAACTATCAAAAAATACTTTGATAAATGATATTTGGTATGGGCCTTCTTCCTTAATGGTGATTTGTGTCAATCATTAAAAAAAGGCGTTCAAATTCCAATTTCGTTTCCTTTATCTACCCTAGCCCGTTCATAACTAATTCCACTTCGCGTTGGACGTTTCGGAAATCGTGGTATGGCGCTTCGCTTATTTTATTTTCGCCACTGCGTTAGGGGTTCTTGTTCGTTTTTTGCTACTTTTAGACCTTTTTCTCTCTGGGTTTATAAGTTAATACACGAGAAAGTTTAGGGGAGACCACTCCCTGGTTTCGCTCATTTTTCTCCTGAAATAGAGCCATTTCATTTTCTATACTCTCAAATGAGGAAATCTGAAAATAATAGAAGGCGTAATAGATATTTTATGAATTATGTTAAGAGTAGTGAAGGTTAAAAAGTGTGTTTTGTAACGTTAAGAAAGAACTGGAAATTTCATTGACTAAAACTAGACTATCAAAGCTGCAACTGTAAAAATTGAAGCAAATATCTAGGGAACATGTAATTTTTTAAGCTCTGATGAATTATTCATGTTGAAAGAAAAAAAATTCTTCCGATGCTGTTCCGAATTCATTTCCATTCGGTTGATAGATGAAGGTAAAAGCATGAAAAATAAGTAAGAGCCAAGCATCAAACAATTCATAACAATAAAGCTATAAAAAATAGAGATGAATTAAGAGAGATGCTTATTTAACCAAAAAAGTGGTAGAAAAAATATGAGCATTGTAAACCGTTCAAACAAGATTGAACATGCAATCAGTTGTAAAACAGCATTTGAGAAATCCAACTTTCACTTTTAATATATTTTTTAAATAAAAATTCTAAATAAGAAAGAAAAATATATTTACAAAAAAGGAAGCTGGAATTGAAGCTGAAAAAGTAGAGGAAATATTCGGAAGTAATGAGAAATCAAAACAATGAAATTATTTTTGTGACTTTTAACATTTTGTCATTATTTTTTATTGTTTACAAGATTTTTTTCCCAATCCCAATTATTGTGATTAAAACTTGCGGAAAAACGATGTCACTTCCGAACTTTTAAAAAAATGATTTCATGTTGTTTTTTTATTCCGTCTTCTTTTCCTTATGCTTCATATATTTTATTTTTCATTATCCGAAACTTCTGCGCAGAATATACGTTGTTTTTAAATCTATTGATTGCGTAAAACTGTGTACAGTACTGCTTAAGACTAGTTTGAAACGTCATGGGGTCGCGGCTTTTGATAGTGGATTAGTCTCGACTGTAGGCGATAGGCAAAGATCCCGAAGAATCCAGTATGTATGGCCGCCTATAATCTCCTGTAAACAATCCTGTGTAGAGTTCAGTGGTGGCTGTGCGTCTTCGTCATCGACCAGTTGTTATTACATCCATCCAAATAGCATTGCCAATACGAACATCGATATGATATGAAACAGGCGTCACGTAAAAAAAACGTGCACAAATGATGATCTCAATATTGAGCTCGGATAGCGGAAAAGGTGCGGTCCAGCGTCTTGTCTCTGACTCAGATAGTACGGGTCCGTAAAATAGTCATACATGTCAAAGAGTTATCGAATCACTCATGGAAAGGCTGGGGATGCATTTCTAAACAGAGTTTTCCATTCATCAGGTAGTTATCCTCTGGAGGCGCGGATTGCGAGCTTGGAAGGTGATGGTGAGCGGCGTCTTGTCCATGCTGCGCAAACACATCCAGTCAGAAGATGCCTGTGTTGTAACAGGCACGTTATAAACTAACTAGTTATTGAAATAATCGCATATGATCATAGTATCTGAATGTCTAAACTGTAAGAGCATACACGTCATAGTCATGGGCGTGCGATACCAGATTTGGAGAGCATTAGACTAGCGTGCACTTACACGATATGTTCGATGCTTACTCCGATCATTGCATGTATTATCCTGCCGATTGTTCGAAAATCTACTAGATACATAGTAGCCGCTGAGCAATCTACTACGAAATATGCCCTCATGTATTGTTAATTGACCAAACATGGTAGTGCTGAGGCTCGTCAAAACCATCCATCGAATAACCCATGTAAACGGCCTGTGCACGCTCAAAACAAGAGACGGTTTTGGCGTGCACAGAGTGTTTATATTCCTCCCTGCTGGTGTGCGGGAACCAGAGCTTGAAGAGAGTGTCGGCTCAGGCGGCGTCTTCGTCATCTGACCACGGTTCAAAATTACGCGTTCTGCCCAGAAATAACCCTCGTGTTGCTTCAAAACAGGACGTTAATAAAACTAAACTAAACTTATTCGTTAATATATTTCATAATCCATTATTATAATCATTATATTTTCTTGCAATCAGTCTAAACATTGAGAGTAAGAGCAAATACTGTACTCATAAGTCAATGGACGTGCCATAACCATGATACATATGTTCATGTAACAATCTTACTACGATACATATGTTCATGTAACAATCTTACTACGATACATATGTTCATGTAACAATCTTACTACGATACATATGTTCATGTAACAATCTTACTACGATACATATGTTCATGTAACAATCTTACTACATACATGTATATGTAACAATCTTGCACACGATACATATGTTCTTATGTAACAGTCTTACTACGATACAGAATGCTTCATAATAACAATCTTGCACACGATGCATATGTTCTTTTTAGCAATCTTACTACGTACGTAATTTATAACAATCTTACTACGATACGATGTCTTTTAACAATCTTACGATACATATGTTTATGATCTTACTACGATACGTATGTTCTCAGTGTGAAGCGAATCTTACCATCATATGTTCTTTACAATCTTACTACGATACATATGTCATGAACAATCTTACTCGATACGTATGTTCTTTAACAATCTTACTAGAAAGCGAGTCATGTCATTGCATGCGACACTACGTTGTATCAACACTAGTATATGCGAGTCGTTACCGTCTAAATGATCTGCGCTTCCAGGTCGAACATTTCCATCGATTAACCGCCATTATACAGGGGGCACGCTTGGTTTTTGCGTGACCGGGCGGAATGGAAAGAGGTGTCAGTCGGCTCAAGGCGGCTTTCGTCATCTGACCCGGTTCAAAATTACGGTCCGTCCCAAAAAGCCCGTGTTGTTCCACGGGACGTTAATAGACTAAACTGAACAGTACGTAATAATTATCTTTATACATGATGATGTTTATAAGATGAATATTATCTTGAAATTGCGTGATTCTACGTGCACGATACAAAGATCGTTTAAAACTCTTTAGAGCACAGAATGTTGGACCTAGAATTCCCAATTTGAGAGAATTTATTCTCGGTAGTAATGTATAAAATTAAATTATTGATTTTTTAGCGGTGACTTAGTTCATTTTCTTTAAAATTTCTAAAAAAGAATTATCCAGAATGCATTTAATTTGCTTCCTTAGTTAAATACTCTTTTCCTTACGGGTACCAGAAGATTTTTTACCTTTGAATGCGCGTCAGACTGCCCTTGTATCCAGAGCTCAAGTCGAGGATTTCCTCCCTCATTCAAAGTAGTTCTTCTGGTTTAAGCCCCCGTAGCCTAAAGGTTAAGATTCTTGACTCATTAAATCGTTGATTTTCACTTTAAAATCTGGTTAAGAATTCTTTACGCAAATACAAATCTTTATTTTGAAGTTCTACTTCTGAATGCATTTGACATCTCAATTCAAATCTATTCATATTTTTAAGATATTAGGAAAAGAAACAAACTATTTCTTTCCTAAGTTGATTACGGTCTTTTGATAGATGTAATATCAAAAATTCAATTTATAATTTTTCCATCAAATGGAGTTTGTAACTTTTTTATGAACTGTTATAGGTTTTCTATTATATCAACTGGTAAAGACAAACTAAATTGAAAAATTTTGAAAATAAATGGAAGAAATTATTTTGGCAGTATATTCTAAAAGCAGAAAAATACTCGAAGAAATGTCTTGGAATGACAAATTTCTATTCAACGAGTTAATAAAGATACATAAAGTGAAAGATAGATTTGTTGACTAAGGGAATTGTGAAAACCATCATCTGGCTCTGGAATAAGAACTGAAGCTTTTTTCAGAGGGAAAAAAAGACATGTTTTGGATTTTAAAATAGATTTTTTTATCAGATTCTTAGCTTTTCGTGCTTGAAAACATTTTGTTCATAAATCCATGTGGAAAAAGAATTTGAGGTTCTTGTCTAATATCTTTTCTTTCAATTTCTAGCCATCACAAATAAAAATGCAGACAACTATATATTCTGTCACTGCATTTTAATGTCGAATTTCCTTAATATTTTTCATCATTTCCTTCCGAATAGCGGGTTCCGTAAATTATATACAGTAGCTATATTGACATTGTTCAGAAATGTCTTACCTGAAGAAAGATATGTTGTAAATAAGTTTTCTATTTAATTTAAAAAATATTGGCAATATCTAACAGTTAATTCAAAATGTCATTGTGTAATGCCAAAACATTTTATAGATTAAAAAGTTGCATTGGTAGAAACATCTGTTCTCAAATTGTTGGTATGTGGTTCGATGAATTTAAATTACTTCTTAGAACATGGCCGAGCTTTTGCTTTTAATCTTTGCTTTCAGATTCAAGTACGGAGTAGAACCCTCTATTTAATCCGAGAAATAATGGGACCATATTAGATTCGGATTACAAGAATATTCGGATCCCGAAATTCCGATAAAATAGAAGAAAAGAAAAGATGTGTAACTAAAAAAAAATGTAAATTATAAGTACTCCAGTACCTACTACTATCTCTTGAATTCTTTTATTCAAAAGGAATATTGTCTCCCTTTTTCATTGAATAATGGATGTAATCATTTATCAAGTGACCTTATCTCTACGACAGCAACTCAAAGAAGAGATTCTTCCGTTTTTTTAGTATGTATTTAAATGTTTCAGGTAGACTACTTTTAATAGCTATATAATTTTCAATTAAAATCCGTTCGAGTTAACGGAATTTCGGATTAGGCGAGGTTCTACTGTACTTCCTATTGTTTCCAAACCAGATATATTTTAGTTCTGTTTTTTGAAATCGTATTTCGGATTGGTTATTCATAAACCGAATTACTCCGAGCACTAGACACGATGAGATTTAGACGAATGAAACAAGGCCTCCGACAATAAATGAGGCATTTATCTCGATAATATACCTTTTTACGAGCGCGCTCATGCGATGACCCTCAGACCAAGGAGTACGACCCATCATCGGCGAGGGTAATTTCAAGCCCCACCATTACTATAACTCCACCGAGGCGAGACTCTGCTTGCTACGAGCAGGTTCATCCCCGATATTGAGGTGTCCCTTATTGTTCAGTTTTCAGTGGTTACAAATCTGTATAAGGTCTCATAGAAAATATTATGACTTTTCATTTTTCTTAATTTATCTTATACGATATAGAAAATATTGAAATTTTTTAAAATCCGTCTTGACATTTATGAATTCTCTCCACGTTTTAGCCTCCCAAAATTTCCTATAAGGTCTGTACTGCATGAGCTTGAGAACTAAACAATGCAAGATGAACTAGATAAATGATTGGTATGATGATTATTATACCAAACTTGGAAACTCATCAAAATTAGGATGAAATCTAACATGGAACTATCTAATACAGGGTGCCCTAAAGTCCTTACCAGCCCTTTTAACTACAGAATAGTGCAGCTATCTTCCTAGAGTGGTGTCCTAGGTGACATGCGCTACTGGATGAAACCACCTCAGCGCCCCTGGTGGAAAGAGTGGAGATAGCGTACTGATCTCTAAAACGGTATGAGATAAGAGGAAAAAGTGAATTACAAAGTTGTAGAGCATCATCGATTTTATTAAAAAAAGACACCTTATTGTACGAAATGCTTTAAACAAGAATGCTTAAAATACATATGTTTTTCGTCAGATTTCCTACTGACACGTACAGAAACATTCTTGAAAATAAAAAACAACTAGTTATCACAGATTGAAAATAATAACAAACACTATCTACTTACCGTTGGGGCTCGTTTTTACCGACAGGTAGATCTTTTCTCCTTTGGTTCAAATTTGTTGACGTCACAGTTTCAGGCCCAAGATAAACAAATGTGCATTTTAAGCGTTCAGTTTTAGCATCACTTGTATAAGGTGTCTTTTTGTATAATTCGATATCACAACTTGTAATTCACCTCGACTTCTCTCTACGTCTAATTTAAGAGATAATAACTCTACCAGTTTTCACCAGGTGCGAATTAAGTGGTTTCATCGTAGCATTTAGTCAATTTCAACCTCCCTGCCTAGTCACCACTCTTATGAAGAAACGCAACCATTCGTATAAAAGTGTATAGGCTTTTTGCACCCAATATATCACATATTATCAATATTTTAACGTAATATCTCTACCGTTTTAGAGATAATTGCTAATTCAAGTCTTTTCCACCAGGTGGCGCTGTAGTGAGTTGTTCACATAATAATAACGTCCTTATTGTGTAGTATAGGTTTTATTTAGTTATAGTCGCTCGTTTTAAAGAACAAACACGAGGGGCTATTTTGGGACAAGGCCTCACAATTTTGAACCTCGCTCAGAATAACGAGGACGACATGCAAGCGCTGGCGCCCCATGCAACTTCCGGGACGTTTGGCTACGTATGATATTGAACGTACGGCAGGCCAATACCGCGGATCTTCAGTAGGAAACGGGTTTTAGCCTGGAGAATCCCGCCCGGAGTCAAGCCTCGCACTGGGCTACTGCGGCGTCTTAGTGTGTTTATAGAAGAGCTAGAAATTCGCAGAACATCTCGATTCTTCTTTTGTTTAATACATGTAGCTGATGTCGAGTTTAGAAAGATGGAGTGCCGGATGATTGAAGTTCTCGATTAAAGAGCGCTGGTGCTTATGAGGCGCTTTATATCTAATTCTATAAATTAAATGGGCATCTCTTAATGAACGTAAGCTGCCTAAGATCTCCACTTAAAAGCGATCAACTTCTGCACCATCTTAAATTTAGATAATTACTGAGCAAAATTGCTTAAGCAGTCCATTACCATATGTCGGATATCTCGGCTTTATATGATTTGATGAGCTTACACGGGCGGCTGGCTTTATTGTTAAACCTAGTACTGATGACAAGGATTTCTGCCGTAAAAAGAACATGAAAGTGTCTGCTCAGATTATGTTTCAGTGATTTACGATTTTTTTAATCTCTGGTATATTCCTTTTAGGGTAAACGCGACTTTCTTGAATTTTTTTGTCCGTTGAGTAATTTAAATTTCTGTTCTTCAAAACTGATGGATGGGAAAAATATACTTATTTAATGTATGCCACTGGAACTTCCATAATCTGGACTTTTCGGATTGCATAAAAGATACCTTTTATGATTGTGTGTATTAATCCCATCAAAATTGTACTTTTATTGGATAAGTTAGATTGGTGACTAGTGAGATATTTTTATTATATTAATCCCATCGAATTGTACTTTGTGGATAAGTTAGATTTGTGTGACTGGCGGAATTATTTTTATTATATAATCCCATCAAATTGTACTTTTGTGGATAGTTAGATTTGGATGACTGTGCAGATATTTTTATTATATTAACTCCCATCAGATTGTACTTTTTATGGGTAAGTTAAGATTTGGTGACTAGCGAGATATTTTATTATGCCATTAATCCCTCAGAATTACTTTGTGGGTAAGTTAGATTTGGTGACTGGCAGAGATATTTTTTATTATATTAATCCCATCGAATTGTACTTTTTTGTGGGTAAGTTAGATTTGGTACTGGCTGAATATTTTTATTATATTCAATCCGGCATCGATGTACTTTTGTGGAAGTTGAATTTGGTGACTCGAGATAGTGTTTTATTGTATTAATCCCATCCAATTGTATACTTTTTTGGCAATTAAGTTGATTTGGAAGTGACTGAGCAGGAATCTTTTATTATATTAATCCCATCAGATTGTACTTTTATTAGGATAAGTTAGATTTGGTGACTAGGGGATATTTTTTGTTATATCAATCCCATCCAGATTGTACTTTTATTAGATAGGCATTAGGTTGGTGACTGGGAGATCATTTTTATTATCATTAATCCATCAGGTAACAATTTTGCTGGAATAGTTAGATTTGGTGACTGGCAGATATTTTATTATATCAGATCATCAATTGACTTTTGTGGATAAGTTAGATTTGGTGTAGTGAGGATATTTTTTATTATATTAATCCCATCAGATTTATTTTATGTGGATAAGTTAGATTTGGTGATTGCTGGATAGGTTTTATAGTAAATCCATCAGATGTACTAATTTTGTGGATAAGTTAGATTTGGTGACTAGTGGAGATCATTTTATTATTAATCCCATCAGTGTACCTTTTGCTGGTAATGTCAGATTTGGTGACTGCGGACTCATTTTGTATACTTAATCCCATCAGACTGTACATTTTTATGTGGTACAAGTTAGATTTGGTGACTGGCGAGATATTTTTTATTAATTAATCTCATCAGATTGTAGCTTTTATGGACCTAAGTTAGATTTGTGACTAGCAGAGACATTTTTATTATTTAATCTCATCGAATTGTACTTTTTTATGTGTAAGATTAGATTTGGTGACTGGCGAGATCTTTTATATTATATTAATCCCAACGGTGTACTTTTGTGGAGATAGTTGAATTGGTGACTGGCGAGATATTTTTATTACTATGCATATTTGCTATATTCGTCACGGATAAAGTATTTTGACTAGATTGATTTACTTTTCATTGAAATATTTCCAAGTACGATTGACTGTCTTGGATTGGGTTGACGTTTGACTTTTGGTGACTAGCAGGATATTTTTTATTATAATGAAATCCCATCAATTGTAATTTTTTGTGAGATAAGTTAAGATTTGAGGGTGACTAGCGGATATTTTTATTATATTAATCTCATCGAGATTACTTTTCACCAGGATAAGAAGTCCGTTGGTGACTTGCGAGAATGTTTTATTATATTCAATCCCATCGAACTGTAATTTTGTGGATAGGATTAGATTTGGTGACTAGCGAGATATTTTATTACATTAATCTCATCAATTGTACTTTTCTGGATAAGTTAGATTTGGTGACTAGCGGAATATTTTATTATATTAATCTTCATCGAATTTAATACTTTTTGTGAATAAGTTAGATTTGGTGACTGGCGAGATATTTTTATTATATCAATCCCAACGAATTGTACTTTTGTAGATAAAGTTAGATTTGGTGACTAGCGAGATATTTTATTACTAGCATATTTTTGTATGCATTCGTCACGGAAAATGTTTTTACAGATTTTCAGCTTTTCAAGAGAAATATTTCACAAAGACTGGATTCGACTGTCAGTGATTCATTGTTGACTACTTTGTGGCTTTGCAGTTGCACGAATACTCGTTGTTTATTAGATATTAGTATAGTTCAAATTCATTTTCATATCGGGATTAAATGTTTTAAATTTTTTGGAATTAAGTTTAAACCATTAATACTGATTTAGACATTACTTTTAAATTTGAAATGAAATTTAAAAAACATAATGAAATGCCCACTTTATCCCTCAAATAAGCCACACACGAACACTACTTTCATCATGATGGAGCAAGAAATCTAAACCTTCAGACCAGATAATCTTTATCAGCGTATTAAATTTCTTGTGTAAGTGTACTTTTTGGTCCACAAAATCAGCTCCTCTCGTCTTCTCACGGTGGGCGCCGCAGTACAGAACATGCGTTGCTGCCGCAGAAGTAAGCGGGCGCTTCCCTTGGGGGTATAGCTGGGTCCGTCCACCAGTGATAGTACGTACCTCCGTCGCGAGGGGTGAGATATGGTCCGGTGATGGGCTACTGGGACTCCGGCCTCAGTACTCGAAGCTATTGCAGCTATTCATTACTCCCTATTAGCATGATGCTGAGCAATATTGCTACGATATCTTTTACGATGTGCACGGCATTCAGAGTATCGGACAATATTGTGGAATGGCGTACAATAGCGAGCTAATGTTCGAAACTATTGCAGCTATTCTGGTACTCCCTATTAGCACATGATGCTGCTATTGCCACGATATCTTTGCGATGTGCACGGCATTCAGGTATCGGACAATATTGTGGAATTAACGTACCAGCCCACCTTGAGCTAATAGGTTCGAAGCTATGCAGCTATTCAGTCAGTACCACAAGCCAGCACATGATGCTGAGCAATATTGCTACGATATCTTTACGATGTGCACGGCATTCAGAGTATCGAGAGACATGTATTGTGGAGATAACGTACAATACCTTGAGCTAATAGGTTCGAAGCTATTGCAGCTATTCAGTACTCCCTATTAGCACATGATGCTGAGCAATATTGCTACGATATCTTTACGATATTGCACGGCATTCAGAGTATCGGACAATATTGTGGAGATAACGTACAATACCTTGAGCTAATAGGTTCGAAGCTATTGCAGCTATTCAGTGCTCGAAGCTATTCAGGGGATCCCGGATGCTAGTGCAGGGCGAGCTTGATCCAGATCTTTCTGGTTCTATCGATTTTGCAGAGAAGTCAAAGGATCTCTTTTTGGTCGTGGGCAATGAGAACCAATTTATTTTAAGATATGTCTTGTATAGAGCATGGTTATGCTTTTTGATGATCCTTATCTGTGTTACTCTGCTATTTATTACGGTGTTCGAGATGGCCTTGTGATGAGGTCTTGGCCTCGGGACTGGAGGGTTGCAGCTTCGAAACCCGAGTCCGCTGAAGATCCGCCATGTATGTGGGCCTGGGACAAGTTAAATCCTGCATAGAGAGCCAAATGTCCTCCCACTGATATTTGTGCGGAAGTTTAGAGAGGAGGTGCCAGCTGAGATGTCGTCCTCGGCATCCGACCGTGGTTCAAAATTATGAGGTACGGCCCAAATTTGCCTTCCTGTTACTTAAAAATACGATGTTAATATATAACTAAACTAAACTGCCATTTGTAGTGTTGTACCTCTCCTGCTACTCCCCTCATTGCATGACAGTCACTTGAATCCTCTTTCGTTCACAAGCGATATCTTCCCACTATTCTGTTTTTGATTCAAAATTTTTAGGCTTATCTGACATTCATTGTAGACTCGAACCGCTGTTGAACGAGGAAAACCAATAATATTGACGGTTTCGGAAATAACTGGAACCAGCAGACAATCATGCCGTATTTCAGATCACTTAAATGTCTTTTTTCTCCATAAACAGACGAATTGAAACTTTGCTGGTACTTGTGATTAGGGAAAAGATTCTGAACAGTGAATCGTGTTTGTTATGTCAGTGCATGTGCTGCTTAGAAGTTTGAGTGAAGAGTGTTCCTGTTATTTTAGCCATTCAGTGTATATATTTTGTACATACGAGGTGGTAACTCATTAAGTAAGTCACAAAAGATAAGAAAAAAAATTGCCGCAGTAGGACTTCGTGTTGAATTTCATCATCATCTCATCGTAATCGTCGTCGTCAGATGAAAATCGCTGACCAACCAGACTTAGCCCAAAGCAATTTTCATCTGTTTGGTCCACTGAAACAAAATCTTGGAGGCAAACACTATGCAGATGATGACGACGTTCAACACGAAGTCCTACTCTGGCTGAGACAGCAACCCGAAGAGTTTTATGCAGCTGGAATTGGGGCGCTGATAAAACTATGGGATAGTGCATCAACATTGGTGGATATTATGTAGAAAAATAAAATTGTTTCCAATTGATTTATCATGGAAGTTTTTTCTTATCTTTTGTGACTTACTTAATGACTTACCCTCGTGTATTGACTTTATTTTGGAATTTATAGCTTCACTTGACAGAAAATTATATGACATCACACCACAGATTTTTCAGCGAGACGTTTACCATATAATTGGGGTTAGAATAACGATCTTTTTAAAGCAACACAAGTGATCTTTGGGGGTGAACCTCGACATATTTCTTCGTGGTAAGGAGACAAGGTAAACACCTGATCAGTATTTCTCCCATCTAAGTTTGTACATCACAGCGGCTGGAGGATGTTTTACGTTTTACGGATTTAACCTGCACTGGACCCGTTTGCCTTGAGATTACAATATTTTGTTGTTGGCTTGCTCTAAGAGTGTTAGTAACCGATTTATTAAATTAATGCGACAGTTATTGTATCTGTTGATATACTTGGTATTTATATTGATAATAGAAAATCACCCATCATGGTATGACGGATACCAATTGCCTCTTTCACAATGTTGTATAATATTGTACAATATCATAAAACTAGAAAATCACCCCCATGGTATGTATGATGGGTTCAAATTGCCTCTTCATTCGAGAGATTTCCCGTCAAATCTGACGTGTTTAAATAGAATGTATGCGAGAGAAATGTTCAACATTGATTGAAAACAAATAAAATAAACACATGTATTATGACAGGAAATATATTTTTTATTTACATATTATTTACTTATTTCTTCATTCAAAAACCCTCTTAGTAAACAACATAACGTGTGAAGTATTTTTCGTTGTTTAACGATTTTTCGTGTACTTCAGATGTCTTTGTGTAAAATTTAACGTGATTGGGTTTCAAAGGAATTCTTTTCCAAAATTCTAATCAAAACAAAGCACTTCTCTGCTTGTCAAACGTTGCCAAAAAATATTATCAAATTATATCATCACGATTGCAATAAATAATCAGATGCGTCGTGGCGTCCAAACGATATCACGCGCATGATATACCACTGACGAAATTTACTACTTTCTATTAAAAAACGGAAAATAATTTGAAATATATGGTTAATATAATTTAAAATTTCTCGTTAACTATTTATCATAGCGAGATAAATTTTATGCCTATCGATAGAAAATTTTATTTCACTATTTCAGAGCTATTAAATTTGAAATTAGAATGACAACTACTCTTTTAAATTTAAAATTACTGAAATTTAGGTTCTCTAACAATGAAATAATGCTGTTTAACGTCTCGCAGTACTATGGCGAGAGTTTTATTGTTGGTGACGTCAGAGCGTTACCGAGAGACAAATCTGGGCTATTATATTAGTAATGGTGTACAAACATCTTAGAAATGATTATATTTAGGTAAAATGTTGAAAAATTGTTTGTTGAAAATGTTATCTGGATACGTATTATGTCGTCGCGTAACAAGCAACACCACCTATCACAATTTTTTGAAATTTCAAAGAGGAAGAACATACTCAATTTTTATTCACCATTAACGAATATTTCTGAATGTTTTTCACATCTGGTAGGAATATATGGTCTCATATTGATATCAGATGTTAAAAACATTCAGAAATATTCGTTATTGGTGAAGAAAAATTGAGTATGTTCTTCCTCTTTGAAATTTCAAATAATTGAAATAGGTTGCGTTGCTTGTGAAGAAACGGTGTGTATATAAGAAAAAAATAGCTGTAGTATCGCAATAGTGAATCTTATATTATGAAAAGTGTTCTATTTAATAATATAGCAAATGTTGAATGGCGGTTCGAAATGTTTGTTAAAATGGTATTTTTATAATCTTATTTAATATGGTATATATAATTTATGGGTGATGAAATATGTCTGTATGCTTGTTTGTTTATGTCCGTCTGTCTCCCGTTTGTATTAAAAAAAAGTTTTTTTTCTGTAAATAGCGGTATTTCCGTCTCCACTGAAAGTGGAGGTTGTGAGTTATTTGACAAAATTTCGTGTTGACGTGTGAATTCGTCCCCGACGGTCATTTTCCTCTCTAAACCAAATAGATGCGTGGGTCGGTGTAGATTCTAAGTAAATAAATATTAAGATTCTGATGGTGCATGTAGCGTCACCACGGCACGTGTAAGCATTCCTTTTATTTAATAACCGTGCTAAAAATGTGAACTGTGGTGTGGGCGTAAATACTCATATCTTTTCGCTACAAATACCATAAAGATTTACAAAGCTTTTGAATTCTAATGTGTAGGAGATTATGAAAGTATAAGATGTGCCCAAATGGAAAGGAGACAACAGTTGTGTGTAAAGAAATTTTAATAACAATATTCTAATTACAGTTCATGTGGAATGGTACAAATATAAATAACCGCCATTGACATTGATGCACTGATCCCAGGGCGTAGGAAGGAAGTGGATGGCTTCAGTGTAGAAGAAATGTGTTAAGTGTTATTTGTGCTGATCTGGAGGAATCCATCATGCAACGAACTGCGGAAACCATGCTCCAAAAATGAGGATGGATGCGAAACCGTTAACTACGCAGGTACAACTGGGAATACCACACGCCATCTATCGGCTAGCACATTAACTCACTGGGATTTGATACATCGCCGATAGCTAAGGTCTATTTTTCATGTGGGCACACGTTATAGTTGTACATCCATTAGGTCAGTTTACATCCTCTTGAATGTAATTAAATAAACTTCAATAAAAATTATTGTGTCTGATCGCTACTCAATAAAAAAACTTACTATGATTCCAGACATATAGCAAATATAGCCTCTTGATATTCATAATATGAGTATTTAATATTATAAGAATATTTTCCTGTAAATGCTATTACTAATAAATATGCTGTAAATTGAAAGACATTTTAAAAGCTTGTTATTTGGGAAAAACTTAAAATTGGTATAAACATCTTTTGTAAATAATTGATTTAGGTAAAATTCCAGAAACTTCTTCGAACTGAAATTGTATTTTCCAAGAATTGTACGTTTTTCTTCTTATTTGTCCGTTGACACTCTTTCCCATATATATTTTCGCCAATATAGTGTTATTGAACAGATTATATTTATTTTGTTAAAACCTCAAAGATATATTTATTTATTTTATATTCTGTGTTATAAATCATGGATAAATATTTACACGTGGAAACAGGTTTTGCTTCATTTTCACGTTCTGTGTTTCTTTCCTCTTTAATGAAATTTCATTTACAATTTCTCGAAATTGTAGGTGAAACCTTTTTCCATTAAACAGTGAGCACTTTTTCTTCTTCCATTATTTAGTGACACCAGTTTAATCGAATTTTTCACAGAGAACTCAGGAACGCCTAAAACGCGAAGATTCGTCAAAATCCCGAAATCCAACTTTTTGACAATAACTATTTCTATATTTTCTATCTTGCTCATTGTTAAAAAGTTTTAAAAATTTCAATGTTGTGAAAAATCGATTTTATTTCTGAAGCTCAGCCAAGTGGAGATCAGAATCTAAATGTATATTGAATGAGTGACATTGGTTTTGAAAATGAATAACATTACATAAACACAAGCATACATAACCAGGGAATGCATAAGTATACCAAATTCCAAAACTCTAGCACATCAGGATTGCAAAATACCATCTTCACAAAGATGAAAAGTTAATATAACTAGTAATTTGACCTGCCCTTACGGACATAAAAATATCGAGCCACTGACAGTTCCAAAGAACGCCAGCAAATTCGAGTACAAAATTTCTTCGCAAAGTACACTGCTTCATAGGAAAAAATATTAAAATAGCCAACACATTTTCTCACAATTTCAAATTCCTATACGCACTTTCAAACTTTCCCAAACACAAAATCTTGATTAATTACCAAATAACATAAATTAAAATACAACCATAAGGAAAATAAAGAGAAAAAAAAGAAAGCTTAAAAATATATATATATATGCAGGAAACCACAAATTAAAACTTAAACATGCAACACACTGCTTCACAAGGAAAAGGCTAAATCAACCTATACACAATTTCTTGTCATATTTTCAAATTTTCAATATACGTAATTCAAACTGTCCAATACACAATTTCTTATCATAGTTTCAAATTTTCCTATACATAATTCAAACTGTCCAATACACAATTCCTCTTATCATAGTTTTAAATTTTCCTATACATAATTCAAACTGTCCAATACACAATTTCTTATCATAGTTTCAAATTTTCCTATACATAATTCAAACTGTCCAATACACAATTCCTTATCATAGTTTTAAATTTTCCTATACATAATTCAAACTGTCCAATACACAATTTCTTATCATAGTTTCAAATTTTCCCATACATAATTCAAACTGTCCAATACACAATTTCTTATCATAGTTTTAAATTTTCCTATACATAATTCAAACTGTCCAATACACAATTTCTTATAGTTTCAAAGTTTCCTATACATAATTCAACTGTCCAGTACACAATTTCTTATAGTTTCAAAGTTTCCTATACATAATTCAAGCTGTCCAATACACAATTTATATCATAGTTTCAAATTTTCCTATACATAATTCAAACTGCCCAATACACAATTTCTTGAATAATAAC
>BGPR01010283.1:0-53172 GCA_013235015.1 Araneus ventricosus | reverse complement strand
CCCAATCTTAGAAGAAATTTAATGTCGGGACCACGATTTGATGTTAACGGTGCTACATTTCTAGGTGGTAGGGGTGAGGTGAAGGTTCAGCAACATAATACAACCATTTTTAGAGCAAGATTAAAAAACGGCATTTATTATGTTTTCCCAAGTTTAAGTAAACATGATACAAAACATGTAACTTTTGCTGCTCCTACTTCAGTAAATGATCAGTTGTGCTTGTGGCATAAGAGACTTTCGCATATAAGTCCTTCTATAATTAGTAGAACATGCCGGGAAAAAGGCGTTGTAGGTTTACCGGATTTTAAAGATATCAAATTAAATTGTGAACCATGTCGAGTGAATAAGTTTAAGCGTGTGTCTTTCAAACCATTAAATGAAATTAGATCTAAAAAGCCTCTGGAATTATTATATGCTGATATTTGGGGTCCTAGTCAAACAAGAGGGAAAAATGGTGAGTCATACTATTTGACGATCATTGATGATTATTCACGAAAAGCATCCTTATACCCTATAAGGGAAAAGTCCGATGCATGTTACTTAATCAAACGTCATATAGAGCGGGAAGAAAATCTTCTCGGACGACGAGTTAAAGCTTTTCGCACGGACAACGGGGGAGAGTTTATAGGAAATGCTTTAGAAAATTATTTCATTAAAAAGGGAATTAAACATGAACTTACCAATATATACACCCCAGAGCAAAATGGTGTTCCAGAGAGGTATAATCAAACCGTCGTTAGTGGTGCCAGAACTATCCTAGATGAATCTGGTTTACATAAAAGTTTTTGGACGGAGGCAATGATTTATTTTACATATAATTGGAATCGTGTATGCCATTCCAACCAAATTAAATCTCCATTAGAATTGTACATCGGTCATAAACCTTCGGTAAGACATTTAAAACCTTTTGGTTGCTTAACTTATGTTGGTGTTCCCAAGCCACATCGTTCTAAATTGGATGCAAGGGCACAAAAAGGATATCTTTTAGGTTATGCTTTCAAAACTAGAGGTTATCGAGTTTGGCTTCCCGAAAAGAATAAGGTAATTGAAACCAAAAATGTTTCTTTTGACGAGAATAAATTCTATGGAGAAAGCAGTGGAGCTGTGATGGGCACCAATCCTTACAATACTACAGAAATAATAATCCCTAGTTCAAGCCGTAGCTACAACGAAGATATCGTAAGGGAAACATCTCCTGTTTCTGATGATTCGTTGCTACATACAACGGATGATAAAGATCCGGAAGTTGGTTTAAGGAAAGGAATTTGGTTGCGTAAACCTGTTATGCGTAGCGATAAATCTAGGAGAGATATATATTTTTATGAACAGGGAAACAATCGACGATTACGTTCACTAAATGATGTTAAGACTTTTTGTTTAGAAAATAACATATTGTTCGAACCAAACTTATTTGATTTTTCTGGCAATAACGATTTTGAAGGTCTTGTTAATGATAATTCTGATTCTCAAAATCCACATTGTAGCCTTAATGAATCTAGTTGACTAAATCAAGTGTTTATTCCCAAAACCTATAAGCAAGCTGTAGAATCTGATCATTTCGTTGATTGGCAACAAGCCATGAAAGACGAGATTGATACTATGCATTCTCGAGGAGTATGGAAACTTGTAGATCAACCATCAAATGCTAAACCTGTAGGATGCAGATGGGTATATACTGTTAAGCGGGACGAAAATGGAAAAATTGTCAGATTCAAAGCCCGACTGGTAGCTCAAGGCTATACCCAGATTAAGGGGGAATCTTTTGACGAAACTTTCAGTCCTGTAATAAATTTTAGTTTAATACGTTTCTTCTTTTCTCTACTTGTTTCTTTGAATGGATGGAACCATACTCAATGTGACATTAAAGGTGCATATCTGTACGCTAGTTTAGACAAAGAAGTTTATATGTCCCAACCTCCCGGTTTCGTTAAGAAGGGAGAGGAAAGTAAAGTTTGCAAACTAGATCGTGCTATATATGGATTGCATCAAAGTGGTCGAGAGTGGTTTTTTGAAATGCATAGGGTGTTGACAGGTATAGGTTTTACAAAATTTGAGGGTTGTAACTGTGCTTATATGTTTAAATCGGACACAGTTTTAATTTTGTATGTTGATGACTTTGTTTTATTTAGTCGTACTAGTGATGTTTCGAAAATGGTAATTGATATTTTAAGTACACATTTTGATGTTAAAGTTTTGGGTAAAACGAGAAAGCTTTTAGGGGTAGAGTTTGAACAGTACAAAGGAAATGTGTTTATGCATCAAGAAAGCTATATAAATGAAGTCGCTGACAGATATATGCAATATAAATTTCCAATTGCATCACTCCCCATTGCTAAAGGCAGCGTTTATTCTAAGTCTCAATGTCCCAAATCTGAGGAAGAACTTAAAGAAATATCACAATTACCATATAGAAATATTTTAGGTTGTTTATCATTCATTGCTAGTAGAACTCGTCCGGATATCAGTTATGCAGTCAACATATTTAGTCAATTTCAATCAAATCCAGGTATTTTTCATTGGAACGGTTTGTTAAAGTTATTAGGTTATGTTTTCAATACTAAAAGTTTAAAGCTCAAATTATCCTGTAATAAAGCTCATTTAGTAGTGTATTCAGATGCAGATTTTGCCTCTAATCGTGATGACCGAACTTCTGTTGGCGGTCAGTTGATAATGCTGGACAATTCTCCCATTGAATGGCGAACATTTAAGCAAAAATGTGTTACATTGTCAACAATGGAATCTGAATTTGTCGCTATGACAGAAGCAACACGTGAGCTGATATGGTTTGACAGGATTCTAATAGAATGTTTTGAGCATAATGTAATTCTTGGAAAACCTATTCAATCTACATTATTTGTTGATAACATGGCTACAATTGACTTTGTTAAATCTCCAATTGAAAATTGTCGCAGCAAACATATTGATGTCAAATTGTTTTTCGTGAGGGACTTGGTTTTTAAAAATGCCTTTAACTTAAAGTACGTTAATAGTAAATTGAATTTGGCTGATATCTTCACCAAGCCCCTTACCAAATTTGAATTGGAAAAATTTGTTAGTTGTATTTTTGGAAATTGTTGATGTTTTAAAATTACTAATAATGTATAATAATGTTGTTGTATTATATTACATTGTTTTATTTTTTTTTTCTTCTCGACAAGCATCTAATTCCTGCCTGATCTGATGGACGGTAAAAATGGAATTTTTTGGCCATTGTGAAAGCAGTCTCCTGAGCACAATATGTAGAAGGCTAACTGAATGTACTTCAGTGCTTACGAAATGTTGAGTGTATCAGTGAAGGCCAACTATGGACATCTTTGTATTTATGGAATCATTGTTATGATATTGAACTGCTATTGGTCATCACTTGTCATGAAGAATATTAATTTTTGTATCGTGTATTAAATGACAAATATGTTAAATGAATATGTAATTTATTTGAGATAATATTTGTGTTAAATTGATTAATTTACCAAATAGTATGATAGTTGAAATGTATGAAGTCCTGGCCAGGCAAATTATATAAGTGATGATGGATAAATATGAGGTTGAATGTTAGAATATGTGTGATATTATTGTATTTAATTTTTATGAAGTGAATCGTCATTAATATTTTTTTTTTGTTAATAATTAATAAAAATTGTTGTTAGTATATTTGTTGCTACTAATGTTAGAGTTTGCTGTAACTTCTAATGTTTAAAATCGAGTCCAGTGAGTTAGAAGTAAAGTTTAAAGTATTTAAAAATTTTTGAATAATTTTTTGGAAAAATTTAAAAAGCAAACGTGAATTATATTTGAATGTTTAGAGTAAATTTAGTGTGTTTTTCGTATAGATGTCAAGAGGGGGGGCATTGTTAGCAATAATATGCTTGCTCCGAGTCTTGCCATCTCTATTTTTAATTAGGAAGAGAAATATTTATCTAAAGTTGTTTACTTACCAGCCGCCGCATGTTTGGCATAAACGCTTCGCGATGTTTACGTTTGCGAGTCGATGCATGTTGATTAATTTCAGTTCACATCGTTCGTGTCTGAAAGACTGCAAGTTTATAGTTTATGCAAATGAGCAGTTGATAATACGCATTGTCTATCGGACATTCACTTACAACGCATGCTCTAGATAAGAGTATTTAAGCTGGAGGTAACTACGGAGAAATTGGCTTCGTTTATTTAGTTTCGTTTATAGTAGTCTCGAATGTAGTTTCGTTTACAGTATTCTCGTTTCTAATTTTTTGTTTACATCTTCTGCCGAGATGCGTAGTCAAGTTAAATATAATCTTAGTTGGAAACGCAAGAGTTGTTTCCATTGATTTAAAGATTACCGATGTGAGTGTAGTTTTCAGTGTTTATGAGTTTGAATTGGAAATGGCAAATATATCAAGACTTATCGGAAACATCGTTACAACGTTTAAAGGTCTGAGCAATCAGTTTAAATCTCGCATCTATTTTTCTAAGCTCGTGAGTTCTTGCTAGTCATCTATTTAAATTATTCTCACTGGATTCGAGGTGATAGTTTTTCCTGTTGCATTAAATTTTGACTTTAAATGTTTCTATGCATTTACGAATATTAACTTTTAATCTTTGTTGTTTCTTTCATGTTGTTGAAAATAAATGTTGGATTTTACTTAAAAGTTTCTTTCTTGAATTGCAGACTGCATGTTTAGTCAATCACTATTCTAAAGGTCAAGGTTAAACATCTCAGTAATGTTTCTACTGTAATTTAAATAACTCTGCTTAAAGTTTAAATCGTACTATATGCTTTGATGCCTAAGCATCCATGCATGAAGTAAGATAGTCGATGTTTATAGGCGACTATATGGGCCGTCGCCTAACAAGTAGATGATGAACACATTATACATACAATCAATGAAATCTTAATTCTACAAAATTTGCACAAACTAACAGTATTTTTCCAACAAATAAATTCAATACTTAAACACACAGAGAATAGGTTCTTAAGTTACTTTAAAAAAATGAAGCAAACATGGATAGTTATCAATTATAAATTCGCAGTCATCCGAACAATTAAATTGGAGATAATAATTAATTTACCATTAACCAATTACTACTAGACAATCCACTGTTAACAAGCATAACACAATTAAATTAAATCTAATATTTATGTCACTTTTAATCACTGCATTTTCAAGCATAATAATCAAGAACTGGATACAAATATAAAACACCAAAATTAATTGCTTTAATTAATGAAAATATATAGCATTCGATACACACAACAAAATGAGAGCTTTGTTTTTATACATATTTCAAGCACAATTTCATCTGAAAAAAAAAATATTTAAAAACATCGAACTTTAAAGCAATTAAATGAGCAAAAAATTATTTCATAATAAAAATTCATAACTCCGAATATGCAAATGTAGCAACCATTTTTTAAACACTTTTGAACTAGGATTAACACGCGCAACAAATTTCAAACAGTATGATTTATTATTCAGTTTTATTCTTAATAAAAACAAAGATTCATGTTCGGGCGATAAAAAAAAATAAGCATAAAAACAGAAATAACGAACACCTGCTACTTCCGTTCAGAATTTCATTTTCCTAGATTCAAGTGCTTTCGGTTTGCACACATAGTATACACAAAAATGATTAAGCATTTCAGAATCTCAATCGTGAAAGTATTTTACTTTCTTTTGTAATAACATCATTATTATTAACGTATAACATTCAAATTTATTAACAATAAATAATTATAACTTACGTTCTTCAAGCAACAATAACACTGAAAAATATATTTATATTCCTCAAATTATTATTTCAAATACACACTGAAATGAATATAAATTTTGTCTTCTTTAAAATTATCAGATGATAATAAAACACAATATACACTTCTGTTACTCCTCAAGATGACAGTATAAAATTAAATACTTATGAATCAAATATTTGCAATGATTCTTTGACCTTCATTTACAATTTATTATTATTCAGGATTGACAGCATTATACTAGAATTGGATATTCTTAGTAAAATAAAAAACAACTTAACTGGCACTTTGCTTATTCTTCGGGTGAAGATTGCTATAAAAAAAAATTATTTCCAGGGTGGAAATAACTTCTGAAATATCCTGAAAAAGAAAACGAGCCTCTGCTTTGCTTCGGAGTCTAAACATTGGTGTTCTCAACTGGATAAATCATTTGGCCACGAGCTGGGCGCCAATTGTAGCCTTTTTGGTACGCCATAATCATATTTCTGTTAGGGATAACAGTAGCCATCAAGGAAAGGGGTCTTGGTTCGTTTCAATACTTTTAATTAAACACAAAAGGACACAACATACAGGGACAAACATTAAGAACAAAACACATTGTTACATAAAAATAAACAATATCTCGGGGAAGAACACCATGTTTACTCGTCGACTCCAGATCGTGAACTGCGGTCTCCTCAAACGGCCGCTAGGTGGCGAGCTCGGAAAACAGTGCGGTTACAGCCATTTTTAAAATGCCTTTTCACTAAAAAACAATAGGTGATCAATAATTATCCCAGAAGTGAGCAGGTGATCACTGAAACTTTAAAACATTTTAAATTCTATTTTAATTTTCAAAGAAAAGAAGGCTGCATAGGACTCATCTCGTACGTCATCAAAAAGTAAAATTCTACCTTGAACAGCTTTTTTCACAAAATGGATATTTTCCTTTTTTTTTTTCAGGAATTACCCCAGGTCTCCCTACTTACAGTGATCAATAGTTATGCGTACACATAAACAAAATACATAAACACTGTGTAATCATAATAGTATAGTCATTCATAATCTGAAACTTAATAATTAAAAAATTACGAATAAATATTTTCCTAAAATATTTTTAATAAATAGATAACTATAATTAGATCATGCACACTTTAAGTAATACCAACACAAACAAAAAGCTGGAGAAATAATAAAAAATAATATTTTGAACATATTGATAGATGCACATAACTAAAGCAGGTATTCAGAAACATTTAATAAGCAAGCAAATTCAACTAATTTCAACACAAAGCAAATTAACAAAACTCCCAGTAACTAAATGAAAATAAATATATAAAAATGGTTGATATGGTACCTTCATCCTTGCGTGACTCTTCCCCATTCTCGATCATTTGCAGGGTTTCAAAAGTTCTATCAATTTTACGTCCCATTAAGTACTCCTCTCGGTTGACCATGGCGGAAGGACCTTGGTACATCCAGTCGAGTTTCTCCTCTTTTTTTCTAAATATACAAAAAGATTTCATTTGAAAAGTTGGTTACATAACTAACAAATATTTATTTCTTAATAATATATACATATTTATAAAAATCTTGCTTTTCCACTTTTTTTCAAAGGAAGGAAATGAATAATAATATTTTCGGTACTTTTCCGTTAGCCGGGCGCAAATGTCGCCAATTGTGAACAAAATGTGAGCCAAGTCGCCAAGCGAAGCGATTTGGCACAAATGTCACCAAGTGAACCAAATGTGAGCCAAGTCGGCAAGAGCGAAGCGATTTTCCGTTAGCCAGGCGCAAATGTCGTCAATTGTGAACCAAACGCAAGCCAAGTAGCCAAGAGAAGCGATTTTCCGTTAGCCGGGCGCAAATGTTGTCAATTGTGAACCAAACGCGAGCCAAGTCGCCAAGAGAATGGTTGTAAGAAATTTGGAGGAATTCTACATTATTTGGCGATTTTTCGCTTGCACCCGACTAACAGAAAAGTACCATATTTTCAATTGAAACTTTTAAAATAAACACAAAAAATATTAATAATTAACCTGAATACATGTTACTTTTTACTTCTTTCATTGCACATATATCTAAAAAGACATAATTTAATTTCCTGCTATTATTTAACAAAAAACAAAACTGTTTTCACTAAGTGAAAAGTTTCTTAATTTTTCTATATCAGAAAATTACAATCCTAAAAATATAAAAAGAAAACTACAATGGGTATAATTGTTCAATAAGTGTTTTAGACTGCAAACAAATTAAGACAATAATTGCTTTATGGAAACATTTTATTATTCAGACAACACACACCTCATCACACACATAATGGAAAAACAATTTACAATTGACAGATTCTTTAAGACCTCATCAAAATGGGGGGGGGATGACTGATGATAATACAAGACAGTGTACAGAAATACCACAGCTGTTATATTATTCAATCTTATCTATATATATAAAACAGTAATGTGGACACAAAATCAGGCCGAATTTGTTAATCGCCGTTTGGCAACAGATTGCAAGTTTGGATTAGTTATGTTTGAATCAGCAGAACTCAATTTGATTTGAAGTCTGAGACAACGAATTTTTTTTTTTTTACTTATATAGTTTGAACAAACTGAATTTAAGTCGTAGAGCTTGGATTAGAAAAACGAAGGAATATCTCCTTAATATTGAATGCCCTTTTTAGCTTTAAATGTCTGAAAAATGTTTTTTTTTTTTCTCTCATCTCTCCACAGCTCATATTTTCAGAGTATAAAAAAATATTAATAATACCCAGAGAAATATGCTGTACCTTTCTTGACTAAATAATAACCGGAATTAGCATATATACATGTGGGGAAGCTTTCTGAGCAACATTTCCTTTAAAAGAGTGCATGTTTAAGATTTTGGTGGGGAAAAACAAACAAATTTGAAAAATCCTATTTTATCACTTTTAA
Source organism: Araneus ventricosus (assembly GCA_013235015.1). Classification (NCBI taxonomy): domain Eukaryota; kingdom Metazoa; phylum Arthropoda; class Arachnida; order Araneae; family Araneidae; genus Araneus; species Araneus ventricosus. Next base: position 44,535 of record BGPR01010283.1, on the reverse strand, counting down.
AATGCTAAGAGTAAATAATTATTATGATTTTAATTTTAAATACTTAATATGAATATATTTCAAGTCTCATTTTTTTCCTAATATGTCTATTTTAGTTAGAAAGTTATGAAATGGTTATATCATTTCTTGACAACTTAAATTTTCTGAGATTCAACATATAAATAACAACACTGAAAAAAAAACTATATCTTTCTTGACTAAATAATTATTGTAATGAGCATGCATACATTTAGAGAAGCTTTTCTGAACAACATTTCATTGAAAAGAGGGCATATTTGAAGTATATGTACAAAAAGCAAAACTTTAAATTTTTGAAGATCTTGAAAAAGGCTGTCTTATCAATTTTAAAAAGTTAAAAAAACATAAATACTATGGTTTTCAATTTCAAATGATTGATATCAACATGCTTCAAGTCATTTTTCTCTTAAAATTATCCTTTTTTAGCTAAAAGGTTATAAAATGGTTTATATCTTCTCTTGATTTCACAAATTTTCTGGGGTTTTGCACATGAATGACAATCCAGGATATAAAGTTATATCTTCCTTGACAAAATAATTATTGGAGTGGGTGTGTATACATCTGGGGAAGCTTTTCTGAGCAACAATTCATTGAGAAGAGTGCATGTTTATAAATTTGGTAGAATGAAGTTATGGAACATGAAACTTTGAACAAAAAGCTAATTGCTAAGAAGTTTTAAATGGCCGATTTCTTATTGATGTAAATAATTTTGATTTTGGCATTCAAATTTCTTTCTAGGATTTACATATACATCTCTCAACTACCCCAAAATTTTAATTTCAGAAATTGATGATTTAGTTTTCAGTAATTGATGAAAAATTAATATTAGCAGTTCAAGCAATTTGAAACAATTTAAATTTCTCTTTAACAATAATTTACTTATAATTTCCTATTACTAGCAGAAACACATAACTGTATGATAAGCGAGTTGGGATCACTTAGTGATCCCAAAAGAATCAAAACATGATTCTTGGGGGTTGGTAAGCAGAAGGAGCAAGGGGTGTAACCCCCTAGTACTACAATATTCTGACAATATATTTTTCATATAACCTAAGTAAAAATGGTGACATTATTATAATAATGTTCAACTACACCTCATCATTCTGGCATCCCTCATATAATATGGTTTCAATATAACACAAAACTAATTATCATACTGCAAAAGAGCTGAATGAACATAAATAGAAATTATAAGAAAGAAAACATTTTTTTTTTTTTTTTTGGTGGGGGGGATTTCTAGAGTGAATAATACAAATTTCTCAAAACACTACATAATTCCAAAGAATAGAACAACGGTCATCTAATCAGCAGTTCAAGGCTGAAAGTTGGTGCACATTTTTAAAACGATCCCAAGTCGCCAAAGCAAGATCTTGACAACAGTTCTTCATTGCTTGCATTAGCTTTGGTGACTACACGCCATTTTAAGAGTGTGTACCAGCTTCTAGACTTTAATCCAATTCAGATAGCCAATATTGTATTCATATAGATTATTTCATTTACTCGTCACCCACTGCACTCACTTAAAAACTGATTAGCAGAACCCTAATCATTGCCAAGCTTGAATATTAGCGCTATTTTGTGTTGCTCTAACTTTTATCACTTAATTTTGAGCAAGTTATGTATACTTATAAAAGGCAATGTTTGTGTGTGTCTGCGATGTCCAGACGTATTTTTCGCACTTACAGCCATGAAATTTGGCACATTGGTAGTCATAATGGTGACTGAATGCACCTTGAAGCCGGAATTTTAAAATTTAATCTAGAAATTTTTTTATTTCATATTTTGTGTTGTTTTGGGCGATTTTTCGCACTCATTTCTCCATAGAATGGCTTCGAATAATTGTATGAAAAAAACAGTTACACCATCGGAAAGAACAAACAATTTCCGTTCTAATGAAGTTTGTTTTGTATGTCTAACGTAATTTACTGAATTTTGAGAAATTTTTGAAAAATAGTCACTTTTATGGTAATTTTTAATAAAGATTTCTTCAAATTATAGCATCTGACGTTCGATAACATCTCTATAATTTTCATTTTTTTTTCACATTCGTGTTGTCATCTCAATAACATACACATTTCTGTTTTGATAAATGTCATTGAAAATCATTAATGTGTATCTTTTGTTTTGATTTTGGTTTCAAAACTTTTTCATGTCATTGTTGGCATTTTTCCCCCAGTCCTGATTACACAGGCAACGCCATGCTAATCACTAATATTTGACAGGTTGAGGCCCAGCTAACAAAGTTCAAAATTTTGTTTAAATTACGGAAATTCTCAAAAGACAAAAGCAAGAATTTGCACCCACTTAATTACTCCTTGATCTTCTGCAAACTGTTGAATTTCCTCCCTGGCTCTTTCTTCGGCCAGCTCTTTCTGCAGCTGCTCGATTTTCTGCTTCTCAGCTTCATGCTTCTGCTCCGCTTTCCACACACGCTCGATATTCCTCAGGGTAGAGGGATGCCAAGACTTTTTCAGATTCTGCAAGGAATAACACAACATGACACCCAGCAATTAAGATCACTTTATAAATTGGGAAAAACCAAGAACAAATTAAATGTAATTTAACATTATTAGTAGAGAGGAAGAATCATTATTAGATTGGATCATAAGAAGTCTATCATTCATTGATATTATGTATGTGTTTCCACCTATATAATTTAAAACTTTAAACACCAAGTTTTAGAATTCTAAAGTGTAATATCTTCTATCATATCTTCTTTATTATGTCTAAAAGCTCATGGTGAAATTTTTTTACATTGCTATTACTCCAAGATTTTATAGATTATTCTAATTTACAAACTTCTTACTATTAATGTAATTCACAAATTTTAAATATTTTCAAACTTTATTTTTAAAAATAAACATTTGAAATTACACATCAACCATAAATGCAGAAGAAATAATTTAATATTACCTAAAATTAAATGAAGAAAAAAGTAGAAAAATAACTGGTTCCAGTTCTGCAACTAGTTATGTAATAATAATAACTGGTACAGAATATATACATATATATACAGGACAAGCCTCATGAATATTATACATATGTGTAATTTGCTAAATTGAGTTAAAAATTAATTCTTTTTTAATTTACTGTATTAATATTATAAAACAAATGTATTCAAATACATAAATTATTATTTACTAAACTTAGTTCTCAACAACAAGAAGAAAAACATCTGTAAAACAACAGAAGTGTTTGAAAAAAAAATTATCTTTTTTAAATTATTGAAATATTTGCTTCAATCAGACAATTTATTTTCATGTTTGAGAACATTCCCAAATAATAATTTCATATAGATTAAAAAAAGTAGTTTCATCTTAATTATTCATTTCTGTTTAAAATTAATTCAAACTTAGTCAGATATTTAATTTAACAATATCATTTATATATATCTAAGATGCATCTATTGTCAAAGATTAACTGAATTTTACCAGTTATTATAAAATAATACCTATAATCTTTATATATAAAACTCAACGTGTGTATGTTTCTTCCAGCGTCACTTTGGAATGGCTAAAGGGATTTTGATGAAAGTTGGTACACATGTTCCTCATTAACCCACTTGAAGTATAGGAGGGGTAAATAAGCCCTAACACAGTCCCTCAGGGTAGGATGGGGCAAAGTCTCCAAAATGCATGTAACAAATAGGTTGATTGATTCGCTTGGCAATTTTGATGAAATCTGGTACCAGATTTGGTGCCAAGAAAATATCGCTAAAGGTAGATTTATCATCACAAACAGTATTGTTATACACAAGTTTTTATTATTTTTATTTATTTGAAATTTATTTTGTGCAGAATGGCAACAAAATGACAGTTGTTAAAATATTATTGAACGAATAAAATAGGTGAATGAAATAAAAATTTTATGAATATGAATATTTGATTGACTGTCCTACTAATTTATAATTTGAGTTGGCAAAATTTAAATATGATTGCTACGGAGGCTAACAAGAGGAAGATAACTGAATTGGACATGAATTTTCTGATTTATTATAAGTCCTAAAGAGATATCAATCTTTATTTTAAGGGAACCGAGATTTCTCGTACTATCAAAATGTCAATGTTTCAATTATATCCTCATAGAATAGGGTACAACTAACTGATTCCGGAAATGAATAATATGCATAGATTCGAAAAATTTCGAAAGTTCATAACTTGAGTTTTAAAAATGTAATGATAAAGATACAATATAATATCTATTATTTTGCACTTAAATATACAGTTTTTGCATTATTCTCAAAAGAAGTTGTTTTTTTTAAATTAGGTATGCATGGTGTAAAATTGTTTTCATTGTTTAGATATTGAATTTTATATTAAAATATATCTGTAAGCATTATGCATTTGCAAAACCTCTTTTATTTATTTCTGGGTAGTAGTATATTTTTATGATACTTTTCTTAATGAAAAATATCATTTGACTCATGCTTGTGTTTGACATTTACTATGTAATTAGATGAACCCTTCTTTATTATAGTTAACCTTTAATAACGGGTGTGGTTTATAAACCACATATATAACAAAGTACTGGCAGATTTTTTTTTAATTTTTCTTTTCCTCTCCATCATAAGGTTTTGATAAGAAAATGACTGGGCAATGCTGGGTAATCTGCTAGTCTCTAAAAAATACTTATAATTCAATATTTAAGCTGAAAGCAGTAAGATATGGTGAATTTCTTTAAAATGTAATATGAAAGATACAAGAGCAATTGACAATCAAAATCTTATATATGAAATGCACACATAATATGAAGCTAACATTATTGTAATTAATGCTAGCTTTACAATGATTCTGAATAAAATAGTTTTAATTGAACCAAACACGAGTAAATTTTAAACAAACATAAAGACAAGTTTACAGAATAAAGTTTTCATTTAAAATGAATATGAACAGAAAATATTTAGAAACAAAACTAAAAAATGCAGAAAAATTCATTAAACTTACCAAATCTCCACCTCCCATTTTGCTTGAATACTTAAATTATAAGCAGTGCTTATATAGTTCCAGAGAGAAAACGCCACTTAATATAAGATAATAAAAATAAATAAGTATACTTTATAAAACTTTAACAAACAACTGTAAAGTATTTAATTTAATACTGTTCAGGTTTCAGATAAATCATTTAACATTAAGGTCATCTGGCAATTTTCAGTGTTTACTTTTTGAAGAGAGAACAGTTATCAACAGTGAATATGTGTCTTCCTCTGGTTTGTGACGTCAGGTTTTGTACAGAATCCATCCCTTTGCTGCCTTAATTCCCAAAGGCATCAGTCTCTCAAATGGAATCGAAAAGTTTTCTGTCAGTAACATTCCGTTACCATTTTCCGTAAACGTTTTTTATATCACTTCAGTTTTTTCTTCTGAAACGAAACCAAAAAAATCTCATTAAATAATTAGTCCTTAAGTAATCAAATCGAAAGTTTAATACAAAATTAGGAGCTGAAATTCACGTACCGATTGGTGACTTATCATGATCTTTTTTTTTCTGCAAACTGCATAACGGATCGTACAGAATACAACCAGCCGTATTACGGGTCTATTCTAGTATCCCCGGTTGGGTTCGGAGACGTCACTTTTTCCGCTCGTTAGCAGCGGGAAAGTGACGTCTCCCAATACAACCGGGTGTACCAGAATAGACCCCTTAGATAGCTACAGCGTGCCGTTTGTGCAGTAATACTGTTTTTTGTTTTTTTTTTCATTTTATTTACTTTTATATATTTGTGGTTATGAGGAAGCAGGGGTGACGAATATTTGACGAACTATTATTTTCTACGCAATATTAAAAAATCACAAATACCAGTGATGAATACGACTACCAAATAGGAGGAATTCGGTCATTTGTATAAAATGTACGCAAAGTGTTTTTTTTATTTTAATTTCTTTTCAATATAATTTTGCGAGGTTTTATTTTTTAGTTCTATATACTGTCAACAGATGGCGCCATCAAAAGCATGAATTACCTTCCCCACACAGGGGGCGTCACCCGGGGGAAACAAGGTCTTCACCGGTAACCTTCCAGATAAGCAGGCCACGCTTCACCACCCAGATCACCCTACCCCACCTTGTCTGGTATTATATCACATTTCGCACTCCCCCCCACCCGCCATCGCCGTTTAAGGCGTCTTTCTGTGAATCACCCCTCCTGTTGTGATATGCGTTCTCGAATGATAACGTCGCTTTTGTAATTCGAAGCTTCGTCGGGATCTCAGAGGAGCAAGTATTCGTTTTTCTCTTTGATTGACAGAAGCGCGGTAATTGTATAGAAGAGGGTGGTCAACAATGACACAAAAATTTTATTTTTAGGTGCCACACTATGGTAGCTAAAATTTCTTTAAAAATATTCGTAGATAGACACATTATTATAGTATTTAAGGAAGTACAGTTTATTAATATATCGCTTAGCTTTTGAGCTATAAAAATATTTTTTTACACATAGTAAATTTGTCTCATTGTACCCCATATATGGGGTACAATGAGACGTCGGGTAGTACACAATGAGACGCAATTTACATTATCAAAATATTTAATTAATAAAAAAAAATTTTACAGATATGACATTTAGCAATGCAAAAGGCTAAAAAATTCAAACTGGAACAAGAAACAAAGTACCCTACTCAAATTGTGGTATATTCATTTAATATTAATGAACCAAAAATCGACTTCAAGTGAAATGAGTGATTTTTGTCGTTTAGTAAAACCTAACGTTACAGGCTGGGGTAATATCTTTATGTCCTTTTCTGTCACGGATGTCACATCGCGAACATTAGGCTGTATAAATTTCCCGACAATTTTAACACCACTTAACTTCCTCAAGAAACTCTACAACTGCAAAGACCCCATCACAGTCTTTGCCTTCAATAACTTTTCCAATGTAAAAGATAGCTTTCTTTGCATGAAATTCCACTAAAACATAATCTCCTTGTTCTGGACTTCTATCCAGTTCTTCAAAATTATCAGACCGTATAGGCCTAATGGACAAAATGTCATTGTTCAACTCATTGCAAACAATGGCTCTCTCATCAATGTTCGTATCTTCGTCTGATGAAACCAAATCTTCAAATTATTTTCTCTTCTTAGGAATAGGCTTAGATTTTTTTTTTATTCTGCCAAATGTTGTGCTATTTCGTCTTTCATGGATGTTTTGTCTACAGCAATCATGCTCTTTCCTTTCTTTCTGTCGTTTTAGGATATCCAAGAAACACATCGGGGCTTATTGAAAAACCCAGTGCCTTTGAAGTAGTTACTCCACTGTCACGTCCTAAACTAGCAGCCAAGTCTTTGGCGGGTTCATTTTGCTTTTCTAGGATTACCTCATCATTTGAATTTCCACATTCATTGTTTCCTTTAACAAATGGTAGGTCTGTAATTGAGCTAATGAGAAAATCGGCTTCAGAAAAAAAAATGTTCCAGTTGTAGGGGGAAATGCCTGTGTTTCTAAACCCAGATAAAATATTCGTAGGTGTCATAGCTTGTCTTACAAAGCTTGCAAGCTCATAAATTGAAACAGTTTGTCCATGATTTCATAATAGCCAAGAATCCATAGTAAAGAAAATCACTTACTTTACTACCATTAATCTATAAAATTTTTGTTTCGATATGCAAAATAGAGTAAATTTTATAGATTAATGGTAGTAAAGTATTAAAAAAATCTATTAATTTATGATTGTACACAATGAGACAAGTCTCATTGTTGACCCACCACTTTTGTCTCATTGTGTGCAAGTTGCCATGGCAGAATTTAAACAGCGGTCATCTTGCCAGTTATAGGCTAGGAGATGTGATATTACACTGATTTTTTCCTTAACTACCAAAGAATATCATGTAAGCACTAATTATTTTTCAACTATTGAATGAAAAAATTTAAATAGTAATAAAAACAAATAATAAAATTCACTTTTCGTTACCTGAAAATAGTGTTTTGTAAATATGATCGCAGAAAATGGTGCCACACTAACCAAAATTGATTGACAACTGTAGATACTACTTAGTTTACCATAGGAGTGCTAATGTTGTACTGCCAGATTCAAAAATGCTACAAACTTTGAGTACAGTGTATCATTGTAGACCACCCTCCCCTATATATAAAAAAAAAGAATAGTCACAGTAAAGATCCCATACTGTGATTGCACCGAAAACTGTGACATCGAAGGATGACTTCTTCGATTGATTACTATTGATTGTGACCCGTGAACTCAAGTTCCAACATCTCTTTCTACAAGAATTTTTGCTTGCTCCATCTGTTGACAATACAAAGAACTAAACATTAAAACTTAATAGAAAATATTAAAAATAAAAAGTAATAAGTTTTTTTTTTATTTGAATATTTTAGAACACTTTATACTTGATAAGACAAAATTGTAATCAAACAGACGAGATGCTGAACAGTCGAGTTGAAACAGAACCTCGCTGCACTTGGTTCACAGAAAAGGTCCAGACGAATCAACCTAAAATACTTTCATACTACTATATATTGGATTAGAGATTCGAATTTCATTTACTTTTTTTAGTTCAATAATTGTAATTTTTAAATGAAATCACTAGCTTAAATGTTGAGTACCAGCAAGTAATTATATTTATAATTATTACATATAGGTTTTTATATTATTCTATAATAATAAGCAAGAATAATACAACAAATATTATAATTACCAAAATTTAAATTATTTAATATAGAATTGATTATAAAATAGAACCAATGGATTAACTGAACAGTATGGGGCCTCTAGCAAATGTCAAGGGTGGGTTCAAGTACGTCTTTTTAGAACCCAAGTCCTAAAAGGTTAGGTTAGGTTATATTAACGTCCCGTTTTGAAGCAACACGCCAAGTCCTAAAAGATGAGCAACTTTTAGAATTAAGCCTATAACTGTTTGGCCCGAGTTTACTCGTGCATCGAATTGCGGCACATTTAAACTTATTGGCTGAAATTACATTATTTGTCTACGTTAAAATTCGGTACAAAAAATGAACAACTCATTAACATCTCAAGCATTCTATGGACTCTTAACTGAATCAATACAACACATTCCCAAAACAGAAACGGTCATCTGATCAGACAGAACTCCGTCTGATGTCATACGGCAACTTAACAGGTTGAATTGACATGGGACTAAATAATTAGACAGAGAAAATAGAACAGTTAAGTGGTTAAAGTTCCATATACCGAGTGTTCCTATTTAAACTAAAGTGCAATTATAGATTTATATACAAACTTCTATATAGTGTATTAGTGCAACAAATATTTTAAAGTTTTTATTTTTTTTTTTAAAAAATCTTGTTTTACAATAAAAAAGATGACACAGTAAAAATCTAGTGAATATTTCATAATGCTAATTCAAAATTGCAAATTTTGTTTTGGAAATCCATTCTGTTCTCAGTTAAAGAATGGCCGTAGTCTACTAGGGTGCAAACTTTCGGCTGGAATGCTCTCAACGACATAATGGCTACTATCAAAGTACTTTTTTTATCCGCAGACAATGTTAAATTGTGGAAACCTTGACAGAATTCTACGAACTGCCACGAAAACTTGTCCAACTTCCACCAAAATTTCGAAAACCCTCGCATTGCAATTGTGCCTTCATTGTAGCCGCTCATCATGACCATTTCAGCAGTGGTCACAGCTCCACCCCTGGAGCCATCGTGGAAAGTAAATAGTGTCCAGGTAATTGTCCCTTGTTTTAACTTCTTCCCTGGGCATCGGCATTTGTCTTCTCCGACAGGTGCCCAAGGGGATGGAACCTGTTCTGGCGACCTTTCAGGGGGGGTGCACTCTGGCGCCGGCTCTTGCCTACCTGTTTCCCCCTTTCCCTAGCAACCTGTTCGCCGGTGACCAGTTGTCAGGATTACTGTTGTCTGAAGCTGCTTTTGAAACAAGGTGGGGGATTTTTTTTTTTGCTGTTGTTTGTCTCCTACACGAGAAGAATCAAAATTCTTTCAAGATAGTTGGTGGGGAATGATGCAAGCTCTATGAGAACGCAGCCTCTTCTTATCGTTTCTTAGCTTTCCAGATCCACATTTCATTTTGCCATCTGTAAACTAATGCGCACGTAGTGGGGGTAATTTTAAATTCTAGATGTCTATCCGAGTTTCTTGAGTTATTAAACAGACAAATAAATATTGTGGTGATAAACAATGCAAAATGACTATTTTCAACTACTAGTACCAAAATTCCCCTTTCAATTATCATTTTGTTCCACATATACAAGTTGAAACATATATATGCTTTATGTTTCAACTTATGGAATAAAATATTTATGGAATAAAATAACTTTTTCTAAGTTTTAAATCAGAACCTCTATTTGAAATTAACAGTACAACTTCACTAGATTTAGTAAAATAAATTTCAATTTCCAAAAGTGATTTTCTGTATTTTGAACACAATGGTTTAACTTGGGAATTAGATTTATACATTTCTTTCTAGACCTGAAAAGGAAGTGGACGATTTCTTATAGTTGGCGGAAACTGCTAATAGGTGACAACACATGCAAGTGAGCAATAATCAAGCAAAGAAAGAAAATGTACAATTTAACCACTTAATAGTTTTGTCCGAACACAATTTGGCCACTGCGAAAGGAGGCTTGCCTGATTTGCTCAAACACCATTCAGGCAGGTCAATTTTTTTTAGCCAACCCACCAATTTTCCAGGCCTTTTTTTTCTTTTCTTTAATTTACAATGTTTCTAGTAAATGGCTCTAGCAGTCTAATTAATTTTGGATAGCAAAACAAGTGTAGACCAGTTTTTAGGTTAGGTTAGGTAAACAAATTTTTAGATCCTTTTTCCTCCTGCAATTAAAAAATCAAAAGTTAATAAAATCAATACTTGTAACTGTTCTGACAGCTGATTTGAATTTATAAAATCAATTTGAATTCCTAATTAGTTATAAAAAAAATGTGCTTAGTTTTAGATACAATATGGCAGAAAAGAGAAACTTTTTATTAAATAAAAATGTCAATATGAAACATGTCTAATGTGTATGAAAATGCATGAATTGTTTAAGGATAAGTGTGGATACAAGAATAAATTATTTATAGTTCAGGATGATAAACTATGTACAAATATGGTTTCAAGAAGACATTAGAATCGTCTCGCAAAGTTTGTTTCCATGTCTCTTGCTTCTCTGGATGGTGAATATCTTCTGCTTGATGCGGTTTTCGAGGCTCCCCTTGCCGACAGCTTTGAACAGCATTGGTCTGAAAAATCAATGACTAAATAACGAAATTGTCTAGAACAAAATTCAGATAATATATACAGGGTATCCCAAAAGGTCAACAATAAACTTTCAGGGTAAGTCAAGCATACAGAAACAACTTATTCTTACAATTGAACATGTATTCACAGGTGCAAAGGGCTACTCTACAGGACGCCCTTCGCCAGTGAATTAAGTGAAAGAAAAGGATGAACCAGATTAAGTTTACAATACAGGTTTAGTGTAATACAAATTTACAATGATGCAACAGCACAGTTGCGTAAATAACAATATGCATCTAAAGCGAAGTGTGCATCACTTTTGATGGCAAGTTCTTTGAGGAAGTCTTGAGGTCTAAAGGTTTGTTGTTACCGAGTCCTACTTGCCATTCATCTGTCATGCTGCATACGACCTGAAATGTTACTCATGCAACTGTGTTGTGCTTTTGCAAACTTGCATTCCTGTTGCATACTTTTCATTTACTTAATTCACATTTGGAACACCACATTATATTACAAAAATGACTCATTTCTGTATACCTGAAATACTTAAGTTTATAATATATTAAGTTATAAGTTTTTCAGCAACCTTTTGTGATACCCTTGCAGGGTTGTCGATTTTTTTGATTTTTTTCAAAAAAAATCGATTTATTTGATTTAAATCAGATTTTTTTTATTTAAATCAAGATTTTTTTTATTTTAATGATTTTTTTTAAAACTACATATATATTTAATATTTGTATATTAGACAATGAGCCCTACAGTCATAGAATTATATATATATAACAACATACCAGGCATTAAGCTGTACTTTCTTTAAAAAAAAAAACAAATTTAAAAAATTGAGTTCAAAAATGTAACAACTATTTAAAAAATATTTGTGAACTAAAATATAAAAATAATATACTTTTGAAATATAAGATAATTTTATTAAGGAAAAAATTAACAATATAATAAAAATGGTCATTTCTTGATTATAGATATATTATTGTATGCCAGAATACTGGAGAATTTTACATTCGGCTGTTCATTTGTTCCTTACAAACACAAGTTTTGAAGCTTTCTCTAATCCTAATCTGTTTCACCCAAAACATTAAATAAAAAATTTTCTAGATAAAATTTTTAAATTCATGCTTTGAGGTGCATTGAGTCACCATCAGGACTACCTGTGTGCCAAATTTCACGACTGTAAGTGCGATAGATTTGTCTGGACATTGCGCACACGCTCACAAACATTGCCTTTTATAAGTATAGATCATAGTTTAAATTGCACTATGTAGATGTTTGTATTTCTTTTGGAACATTTATATGCATTACTTAAGTATCGTACATTTGAACATTATTGCAATATAAAACTTTGTTGTCCCCAACACTATTTAGTTTTCTCCAGTATTAAAAGGAAACTCACTGCATTTTACTATGTTCTATCTTTATAAACATGATCCTTTCATAACATTTATTTTATTTTATATAAAAAAAAAGGAGCACCTCATACTTTGCATTTTATTGTGTTGCTCATTAGATATTTTTTTAACCCTTTGCGGTGAAGTGTGCCAGTTAATGGCACACCTAATTTCACTCGCTTCTCAACCGTTAAATTCAACTATATTTGAAAATAATAGGTTTAGGATTGGGCTAATAGTACTCCTTTTAGAATGTATATAGCAGTCTTTTGAAATTTTGTTTTAGAATAGGAATTATTAGAGATAAAGTTTGGGAAAATTCCTGGACTCTGAGATAAGAAATTTTTCAGTTCTGGACGTTTAACAATTTTAGCAAAGTTACTCGAGAATTTTGCTCCAATATTCTTGAAGTTTTAATTTATAATTTTCTGTAAGATTCAACAATAATTTTTGAGTGTATCAAGGTGGCTGTATCTGGGGGGGGGGGGGGGGGCCCCGAAAGGTGGACAACCCTCCCTCAGAATGAAGTAAGTTTTTTAAAAAAACTTTAAACCTATTCATGATGTTTTCTCATCATATTTCCAAAAAATTATTGCCTTGCGCCGCAAAGGGTTAAAATCTAATTTGCTTGTGTTCTCAAAAATAAAGATATGGAAAGTACTCTAGTTACATCAATTCAATAAAATATTTCTTTATGCTCTATATATTCTTTCTTTAAATATACATTTAAAAATACTTTAAAATCACTATTTAAAGATACATGAACAATTTTATTTCATTAAAGCAGATTAACTTGATATTTAAATCAGTGACTTTAATCAACTGATTTAAATCACCGCAGCCCTGTACCCTTGCTTGACATTTGGATGGCACTTTTTTTGTTAATAAAAAATTGGTTCATATATTATGTGTAGGTAATCTTATGGATTTTATATCTTTTAAAAAACCAACACAATGCAAAATATTTGATCAAGTGTCAATTAATAATTTATTTGATCATGAATTGAAATTTGTCTCGGTAAACAATCCTTATGTACCAAAGCATCATCACAAAGACTCCTTTGTCCCAAATCCATCGAGCTCTGTGTACATTATCTAAACATATTTGCCTTCCATAGTTTCAAGACAGATCTTGATATAGAATGTTATTAATGAGATATTAAAATATCAAATTAAATAAATCAGAGACAAGGTTATTGAAGGCATGCAAAAGCATTCATCCTACATTGTTGGCAACTCTGAACCAATATTTTACCGATATATTTGTAAGTCATTTTAAACAAGATGGCATGTATATCTTGATCCTTAAATATCTTCTTAGCATTGTAGCCATTATCAGAAGCAGCCAACTTATGGGTGTAATATATGTGTGTATGGCAACACCTGTATGAAAAGTTTATCTAATCTAGAATGGCAACGTATGGAAGCTATGCATACTGTTATGATGTGTTGATGCTGAATAAAGATGATGTGACTATTAACAAATGGCTGGACTTGCATATATTGTACAAAATGTACAAATGACTTATTAATATGAATAAGTATAAACATTACAATGGGGGCAAGGACATAGATGCCTCAGTCATAGTTCAGGAAGGCAAAATGGTAGTGCTGTCAGTTTATTTTATAACATCAAATATGACAAGGGGTGAAAACATACTATGTCGCGAGTACAACTTTTTACCCTTCCTTTTCAACTGGTTATCAACTCTAACTTGAAATATTAAAATAGATTTTTCTGCAATTAGCTTTTGTATCTCAGGAACAAAAACTATCTCAATTAGTAATTAAGTTTTTTTATAACTGTCCGAGAAAAATACCCTATACTCTATAACTATGACTTTTTATCAATAATTTATTTTTACTAGTTTACTATTTAAACTACCTTCTGTATGACAATCTTTGCAATTTTTAAATCACAAGACATTGAAGGTTTTGGTGTACTGCAAAAATACTAGTTTTCTTGTATTCATTTTATAGGCCTATAATACCAATTGCAATTTTTAATAAAATGGAAACAGTTGAATTGATTCATAGTTTGACATTGTTATCAAGTAATTGTTTTACACTCATAAAATAGATTTGATCCATAGATGGTTAAAGGGAAAATATCCTACCTAATGCAAATGATAAAGAGAAAAAAAAAAGTGAAATTCATCCTTTTTTTTTTTTTAAATCTAGCAATGCAGAAAAAAGTAACTTTCATAAACAGAAAAATAATAATAGCACACATTACACATAGCCCAGGAAATCAATTATAACTCACAGAACAGGAAAGAAATTATATTGTCTTGAAAGGTTATTCTATCCATCACATGAGACATGGGTCAAATATACCATACAAATTTAGTTAAGTTTCCAGGAGGAAGCAGAATACGTCAAAACATACTTATAGCAATGAGATGTTTCTCACATGACCTCCATTAGGAGTATCTATTAGTTTCATAGGCACAATCTCATATTTTTTTTTGATAATATTTTCAATAAAAAGTAAAGCCAAACAGAAATGTCTTGAATTTTGAAATTGAAGTTTTTAGATGCATTCCTCATCAGCCGCACACAACCATTTTGGAGAGGTGTTTGCAAGAATGAAATGTTCTCCAAAGAAAGGTACTCACTTGAGGAAGTCTGAGGTGTCAATCCTGTTCCTCTCTTCCTTCTCGTCCTCTTCCCTGTACCTCTGGGTGTTCCTCTTCCGCTGCTCCTCCCTCCACACAGCATTCTCCTGCATCTCCCTAAGTAGACGCTCCCGTTCCTCCTCGTTCAGTTTCCTGAAAGAAGTTTGTTGTTATTACACAGTCTTCAATTTGATTTAGCAACACATTCATAAGATGATGTAAAGATGGAATTTCGTCACCAACTTTTCATTCGCATATGAATACACTGGAGTTTCAAATTTTGCACACTTGTCCAATACAATATTTTCAAAACTTAATTATCAATTCATCGATTAATATAATTAAATGCCAGTGCTTGCCTTACAAGTAGTTTCACCTGGGAAGGAATTGGTGAAAAACTGATAAAGATTCCATCATGTTTATAATAATGAATTCTAAATTAAAGACTATAACGTAGAAAATATTTAAAATAAAACCAATTTCTACTTTAAGTACACTAACGAATGAGAGTTTCAGAAAACTTTCTAAAACCCTCCAATACAATTATATTCAAGCAGTAATCTTCCCTTCAATTTCTTGTATACTTCTCACTTATAATGAGAGGTAAAAAATGATAGTATTCGTCTGTTATTCTACAAAATATTCTGCTATTCTACAAAATATTGAAAATATTTTTTTCTAAAATTGTATTTCCCACCGATGGTTTGGAAATTATTCTTATAATTTCCTCATTTTGTTGTTTTCTTACCTATAAAAAATAATTATAAAAAAGTTTTTTAAAAATCCAAACTGAATTTAAAAAAAAGTTATTTGATGATATCAGTTTGTCATGCTTTTTTTCCCCTTTGATTCCAACATTTAACAAAAAAAATAATTTGAATTATAAACACAAAATTTTAGAGTGGCGATGGTCAGCTAAAAAACAATTTTTAAAATGTATAGTTTTTTTCCTTGGACATGAATTAAAAATATCTTCAGAGATAAGGCACTTTTTTACTTCTCTTATACAAAAGACAAAGTATTGTAATCGTCAAATTCAAATTCGAGATTTTGACGAATCTACACGTTTCAGACCTCGCCGAGTCTGAAAAACACAATTTTGGAATTATGTCTGAACATGATAACTAGAAAACTATCAGAGCTAGAGGGATGACATTTGGTATGTGATTTTTATGCATAATTTGTAGGTGTCTCAAATTTTGAGCAAAATCCATCCACAGGAAGTCTGTCTGCATTCAAGTGAACACTATAACTCAAAAACTTGGATACAATTTGGTATCAAATTTTGGACCAAATCCGTCAAAGGGTTGATTACCTGTTGGCGTATATAATCGCATGCTTCTGAACACGATAACTCCTTAACACAATGACTTAGATAAATGAAATTTGGTAAGTGGCCTTCTAACCTTAATTGAAGATCTGTATCCATTTTTTACTTTCTCGTATACGAAGTATACAAAGAGAAAGTATTGCAATCGTCAAAAAATTCGAACTCGAGATTTTGACGGATCTCTACGTTTTAGACCTCCCCGAGTCCGAAAAACACAATTTGGGAATTACGTCTGTATGTCTGTGAACACGATAACTCGAAAACTTGGAGATACAGGGATGAAATTTGGTATGTGATCTTTACACATAATTTGTAGGTTTCCTTCAAATTTTGGAGAAAATCCGTCTACGGGAGGTCTATCTGTCTGTCCGCGGTCATGTGAACACTATAACTCAAGAACTTGAATAGGTATATAGATAAAATTTGGTACACAGTTTTATCATCATGAATGTAGGTCCATATAAAATTTTTGGCCAAATTCGTCAAATGGTTGACTGTCTGTCGGTCTGTATAATCGCATACTTGTTGAGCATTCATTTCAAAATTAATCTCCATGCGCATGCGTATTGGTAGCAATCTCTGGTATCAAGCGGAAGGATTACGGATTGTCCTTGAGACGGAGTTTGTGATAGATATGTTTTAACTCCTGTTTTGCTTTCGCTCGCTCTTATTAGCGATGCTTGCTGGAGTGTGATGGAAAATAAATATAGTTTTAATACATAGGCATCTCTTTTAATAGGATTCTTCACTTAAATATTTTACAATCACTATAATCTGCAATGAAAAACCTTTTGATATTCATTGCATTCTGGATTACAGTAGGTTCAATTTTTTTTATTCACACTAGGGGAGGGGAAATGACAAATTTTTGAGCAGTACATGAGGAAGTTTAGGGGAGGCCACTGCCACTGGTTTTTTTGTTTCAATCGGTTAAAAAAAGGTGTTCAAATTGCATATTCAATTTTCTTACTATTTCGCAAGGCCATTTACCATCTTGGCGATATTCATGACCTTGGCAAGCACTAAAGGAAACTAGTGTATAAGTCAGGGCAGGGTTACAGAAGGTTCAAATGTTTTTTATCTGCATGGGGGGGGGGAGGGGAAATGACACCTTTTTAGGAAATATACTCAAAAGTTTAGGAGAGACCACTCCTGCTGGTTTTATTTAGCTTTATAATGAAGAAAATGGAGCATATGTATTTTGGGTTGTTCCTCATTCCATTGGCATATTACGATACAGATACAAAAATTGGAGTGGGATCTTTATACTAAAACTATGCATGTCTAGTTCACTGTGGTTTTGAGTTGATGGGATTGAATATACATGAACACAATTCCAAAAAAGCTTATCTAAATTCAACAAAATTTTGAGGTCAAATTTTTAATGACAACATTACGTTCCTTATATATGCTTTGCATGTAAGAAAGTAAAAAATGATCAATTTCAAGTTTATTTTTTAAATAATCATGCTTTTCTTAAATGATATTTTCACTTACCAATCTTTGAACAAATATTCATAATCCATACAATTCATGTTACTATGCAAGACTTGGTCTTATTTTTCACAATAAAGGTATAAAAAGAATACTTTTAATAATTAAAACTTTTATCTGGTTCAACTTTAATTCATTAACTAAAAGGAGAAATATTTTGAATTAAAGATGTTACTTTATTCTTATAAATTAAACAAAATGTATATATTGAACTAAAAATAAATTTCAAAAATAAATTAATATTTTTTTCAAATTATTTATTAGCAATATAGAGTATTTCATTATGAATAAGACAGTCTTATTAGACCCTTGACAATAATTCCTGAATTGGTTAAACATAGTTTAAAATATAGAAAATTTGTTTCATGCAAAACATGAAAAGCAAAAAGAGGAAATAAAACACACACGCAATATTGCAAAATCATACAAAACAGATAGTGAAAAACATATTCCTACAATTTTTATGAATAGCAAATCTCAAATTTGGGTTGCTTGAGGATTCTTATGCTCTATGTGATATGTTTCTCATTTCTTTATACATTTTAAACTCTAACACATAGAAGTTAAAAACAAATTCATTATTTTATAATTTTATTTAACAAAATAAGCATGCTCTATATTAAAAGAATATATGAAATACTAACTAAAAAAATTGCCCTTTAGTATATGAAATCCATAAATTAGAAAAAATTCAAAATAGGTACAATAACATTCAATTTTAAATTTGATCAATTACTTTTAATTAAAAGCAGCATGTCATATTTGAATATTCACAAACGAAACAAAATACTTTTAACCTGTCATTTTACAGGACAAGAGGGATTATTAAAAAATGTGATGGCCTGCAAAGAGCTCAAAATAATAGTAACTCTAATGGTATTGAGTAGTAACATTAGTGAATATTAACATATAGTGCCATGTCTTGTGAGGCTGACACAACTTAAAGCAATAAAATTGCTGCTATGTATTTTTTCCATGTGAAAGTAAAATTCAACTGGACTATAAGTATTTTCAGAGAAAAGCTAAGAATGTTTCCTGAACAAGTGACACTATGCATAAGATAACTATACGCAAATCTGTGCAGCACTATATGTTTAATAAATGGCAGGAGACATGGGATCTACAAGTTAATAATAAACTGCACCGTATTAAGCCTTCAATTGTGTTGTGGCCGATTTTTCCTATCCGTGGGTTCGATGTTAACTCGGCTCAGAATTGGCCATACATGGTACACTCACATCCATCTGCTTTCTGGTGATTCAGTGCCTTTGTGTACATCATGCAATGAAGTTCAAACTGTTGAACCACATTTTAACAAAATGTCCCGATTTTAGTTCTCGTTTAAACTTTTTTTAAACCACTATTTTAGACTTGAATGGTGAGACTCCTCACCCGAATTTATTCCCTTTCCTGCGGGATATTGGTTTCCTTTTTCATATTTAATTCATTTGCTGCGATTTTAATTGCTCAATTTTTTTACTGAAATGATCTTTCTCAGTTTTATTAAGAAATGTCACTGCTCGTGACATTCCTACACTTTTTCACTAATCTTTTACATAAGATTTTAGACTTGAAGCATCTTTTAACATAGAAGAGATATTTACGTAGGAAAATTCTAACTTTTGTTTGGCACAGCATAGCCGAAACCGGCTTTTGTGCCATTAAACAGAAACTTCCATTCCATAAGATATCATAAGGAAGCGATTTAAATGAAAAATATGCCGTTCAGATAATTCTATTTGAAACCTACCTCTTTTTCTCATCTTATGCACCATGATCTGCATGATTCTTGGTATCATATGCTATTTGGTAATGCGAGTCTCTGTAGTCTGAAGGACGACGAGATCTCTTTTTTCCATGCGATCCTATATATACATTCCTTTCAATGGCTGGGGGATCCATCGCTTTATATTTTGACTTATGCTGTAAATATCAAACGTAGATTTAATAAAAAAAGTTTTTTAAACACACTTTTTATTCGTGTACTAAAAAATATAATCTTCCTTCCTTCTACTTTTTATTCTTTAATCTGTTATTCGTTAATAAAATAATACAAAATAAATTTTTTCCCCAAATTCACTACAAGGTGGTGTCACACATATGGAATCAAACTTTAATTAATTAAATTGAGAACACATAATCAAGTTCTGCAGCTACGAAAATAGTATATTGTCAACCAAAACACACAAGTGCACATAACTTCACAACTCGAGCCAACCAGGAAGTGAATGAAAAATCGATTACAAAAATTACATCTTTGTAAGCCTAAGGCTAATCAAGTTAACCCTTTCTTCGTTGGATTTTTTTTCCTTTCAAATTTATGACCTGAAAAAAACATTTTTTTTACTGCAGAAAATGCAAAATGTTTTCCCATTCAGGGCCAAAAATTTCACCACAAAAACATGAAGAAAGTAGGACTTATTTGCACAATCTTTTACCAATATTCAGAAATACAAAAAAATAATTGCGGAATGTAACGAGATGTGTAAGCAGCGACGAATTCAATTTCAGCAAAGCAATTTTTCTCTTTGTCGCATGACATGCGACACAAATTGCATGGGTGCAAAAAAGCTGAATGTATGATATGCAACACTGATTAAGAAGGGGTTAAATAAGTGTGTGTAATACATGTGAAACTATTAGAAGTTTTTGTAAGTATTACATTAGTTTTTATTCATTAGCTATTTTTATCTTAAATAATCACTCATCTTTTCATTCAAGATTATTAAAATCACACATAATTCATAATAATTCTCTTAATTTTTTTTTACAATTGTAAAAGAGATTATCATCAACATTTAATGGCTTTGATTAATTCCAGCTAAATGTATGTCATTTTCTATTAAATTCTTATTTTAAATAATGAGAATAAAAAGACGATTAATGAATTCATGCAATTTATTTCCAAATTATGACAAAACCAAATCCCAAAAATGCTAATTTACTTCCTTTTTTTATATAAAAGCATAAGTACATTTATATATTTGCCCAGTGCTTTATTATACTCAGTGCACGGTCACTTTTTTAAAAAAATGGACCAAGAAAATAGTGAAATCAGATATATATATATATAAATGGCTATTTAAAATAACTTCTTAAAAAATGAAAAAAAAAAATTCTGCACCATTTTCAATAAATCAATGCTGATTTAAATTTTATTTCTAATATATCAACTTGCAATTTATTTATTTTTAATATTTATGCATTCTCTTCTCCATTTTAACATGATTTGTAGATTTCATTATGAAAAAAAAAAAAAAAAAAAACTAGTACTATAAAGGGTTATTATAAGACAGACATAACACCACTGATACCTCCCTGTGCCTAGCATTTTTGTGATCAAAAATAAGTAAGAAATAAAATCATTTTTATGGAAATGGAAGAGACATTTCTTGCAGCAAATACTAATCCGAAACTTAAACTTAACCAACATAAACTTCCGTTGTCACTGACCAGGATATATGCCAAAATAATTCAAAAATATTAAATACCTTTGTGTTATATTCATCATTTTCTTTCTCCTCCCATAATAAGGCTATTCATTGTAATGTGTGCTTGTGCACATAATATTTTTCTTTATGTTCATAAATTAATTACTTGAACATCTTTCTAAATCTAACTTTTTTTAAAGATATTATTCAGAAGGAAAGCATAAATTGTGCTTCCCAAGAAATTAAAAACATTAATTCAATACATTTTCAATATATTTAAGCTCATCTGGCATCAAAAGGATGTTAGTCTTCAAATTTCAACAATAAAAATAAACTGTTAGCAAGTTTGTAAGTAAAAGTTACTAATATATATTCCAAAATAAGTTGCATACAATTTATATTTCAATATATATATATATATATATATATATATATATATATGGAGAATAATTGATTGTGCTATATGAAATAATATATTACAATTTTATAAAAGCATCTATTTCAGTGATGAGCAAATTGCAGTCCGTAAGCCAGATGCTGCTCACTTAGAGGTTCTATACAATTAGCCACAGATTTTAAAACAATAGTATGAAAATTCTATGGCTATTACAAATGTTATATTTGTAGAAAAATATAGCTTTTAGGAATACAGTTACAGCTTCATTCATCATAATGGAATGAAAATATTTTAAAATATATTTTAGTCCATTTAGAGTTTTATAATAAATTATATTGGCCTACCAGATTCTTTCCTTTTTGAATCTACTCTTAAAGAAGTTCCCCATCAGTCAGCTATTTTCTAGATTTTATAATACAAATCAAGTGGCAAATATAATACATACCAATTGCTGCAGCTGCTTCATTTTTACAGGATTTGTGAAAAAAAATTTTCTCTCTTCTTTTTTCTTCTTCCTAGAAAAGATTATAAAGAAGAATTAAAAATTTAATTCTGAAAAAAATGTGTTAACAATTAAATGATAATTTATTTTATATTACTATCTGTCAAAGAACTGATTTTGCAGATACATTCTTAAGCATTTTTGATTAAAAAAGAATTATAAACATCAAATCAAGCATTGTTACAAATTCTGTAAATGTAACAACTTGCCATCACGAAATTTCCACTATTTTCTAGAAAGTTTGTAAGTCTCTGAAAGTATATAAAGCCTTGCTGCAATCACAATTAGTTCAGTTCATGTTTTGCTTTCATTGAGTGCATATGACTCACGACTGAAAATGACAAAGCTGCTCAATTTAACCAAGTGACTAAGCCAATTTGCGGTGTAGTGTTTGGAGTTTTTCCTGTGCTCTGTGCATTCAAGACTGGATTGTTTTGCTTTATCGACTGTACATATTTGTAATCGACAACTGTAAATAAATTTGCGTTTGTGCATCTTGATTCAAGTCCATTCAGTCCAAGAAAAATAACAATATTCTTTATAAACATCAAAATACTAAACTAATGATTTGAAAGCAAAATTAACATGAAATCAACAAATTCTCTGCTTATAACCACTTATGAAAACACAACTTTTGACTGCTAGATGTTTTGCTGAGGAGCAGTTCAGGACAATTTGTTCGAAAAGTAGAAAGTATCTGCATTAAATAATATTTATGAATATTTTCTGAAATTGACAACCGGTCACATTTTGATTTAAAATCACAAGATTAATAAAAAAAATGATTCTCTTAAGGCACTTCACTTGCACCCGAGTTGATGCCAAACTACTTGCAGGAGTTTTGAAAAATTACTCACATGATGTTAAACAGAGGATCTTCTCTGATTTTATTTGCTAAATCAACAGTGGCAGTACCAGAGAGATTCTGACAGCTAAACATGGACCTGGCTTCTGTGCCTGAAAAAAATGAATAAATATTTGATAAGTCAACAAAATTCCAATAAAATAGAAATGGTTTAATACTTCATTAGGAGTTATTCTAAAAATGGAACTTTATTATGTCTTTTGGAAAACATATTAGTAACTAACTAAATTACATTCTTACAAAATATATTTGCACTGCATAATCAAAAGGCCATAACATGAATATTCAATCAAAACACACAGAATCAGAGTTTAGAGTAATATTTTCCAATCATGTAAACTATTAATAATTGTTATCCCTAACCATTAAACTCTCCCTTTTGTCTGGTCTACAGTAGTGGGGTCATCACATTGCAATTTGTAAGATGTTTAATACAGATACTTCAATGATATGAATTCAAGATTTTATTCCATTATTATACATATACATGCATTTCAATAGAAACAACAAGGATTTCTTAGCCTCAAATATGTGGAAAGACTTTTCAAGAAAAGCTACATATTTCAAACTGTGCTTCAGGTTTGAAAAGTAAAAGAAACAATTTATTTAAAGTATTTTAATTAGTAGTTTTGTAAACAGTAGACCTCACCGGGGGGCCCCCCCAAAAAAAAACCCCATCAAGATCTCCACTGTGTTGCAGTCTTTAAAGGTTTAGCCAGCTTTTTTTTTTTTTTTTTTATCAAACACAAATTATTTACAAGAGCCTCTGCTTTTATCAGTATTTACAAAATTACAATTAAATATCTGCTTTTACCAGTATTATCAAAATTACAATTAAATGACTCGCCATTACCAAAATGATTCAAATGTTTTAATGGTGCCAAACTTGTCACGGACTTACCAACATATTGAAACCATTTAAATGACCATCATCTTGAAATGGAACCAAAGAGTGAAAATCTCTACATGTATGTAATTTTTTTATGGTCCCAAGAACCTTCATAAGAAATTTGAAGAAAATCGAAGAATGTGTTTGGCTGTGACTGCGTAACAAACACGAAATGCTGAACGGTTGGATTAATATAGAGACCTCACTTCACTCAGTCAATTAAGATCCGTCTCTTCATTTTTCTCCCTCCCAGTTTTTCTGAAAGAAACTTTAGCTTTTTGCTTTTTTTCTTATTTAGAACAATGTAGAAACCTTTCTATCTTTTAATACAGTCGGGCCTCTATTTTGCGAACTTGTCCTTAGAACCAAGAACATTTTGCAAATTTCTTCGTAAAATAAACTCCAAATAGCGAAGTGCATTCTCTATTTAACGAACTTTTTCTTGTGATCCAATATTTTTTTCTCTCCCTGTTTCTCAAAATATTTCTGAACATTACAAACTTAATCTTGCTTTTAACACATTTTATGGTGATCAATGACCTTGAACTGGTTTTACCAGTCACCCAATTCACCGAGAGCAGTAAAATCGCTGTCATTCTTTGCATTTCATCCAGGGAGTGCAATCTTTATCCACACCACCCTCCATTGTCCACTTCACTAGAAAAACTTTCAATATCCCCCTTTCATCCTCAATGGAGCTGACACACGTCTTTGAACTACTCTCCCATTTTCTAGATTGTTGACCAGAGTCGTACTGGTAATTTCGGTTTTTGTAGCTGGAAAATGTCAAAGCGAAAGTGCTTGAGCATCAAAGAAAAAAAAATAATTCTTATGAGGTTGATAAAGGCATGAAGGAAAGGATATGGTTTTAAAATTTGGTATTCCTCTAAACGGCTTATACCATCGTGACAAGATACAAAATTATGATTCATTGAATTCTTGTTCAAAACGTTTGAAAACATGTGTATGAAGATGCGGATGAAGAAGTTTTGGAATGGATACACACAATGCGAGATAAAAATGTTCCGATCTCTGGGCCTTTCATAATTGAGAAAGCTCTTCAATTTGCGAAGGCACTGGGATACAACGAATTTTGAGGAAGCAATGGATGGCTTGAAAAATTTGAGAGAAGACACAGAATTATGCCAAAGTAATATCTAGTGAAATTAAAGACGTTGATGATAATGATAGTGAAAATTGGATAACGGAGACACTGAGTAAAATTTTAAAAGACTACAAGCCAGAAAACATCTTTAATGCAGATGAGACTGCTTTATTTTTTCAATGTTTGCCTCAAAAGACATTAACATTTAAAAAGGAAAAAAAAATGCTTTGGAGGAAAACAAAGCAAGGCAAGATTAACTGTCATCTTAGGTGCAAATACGACCGGACATCAGAAATTGAAACCATTAGTTATTGGAAGAAGCAAAAATGTTTCAGAGGCACAAAATCTTTGGGGGTTGATTATGACTTTAATAAAAAAATCTTGGATGACGTCAGAAATTTGTGAAAAATGGGTTCAAAAGTTGGACAAACGTATGATTGCAGAGTGTCGCAAAATTGCCCTCATTTTTGACAATTGTCTGGCCCATCCGAAGGAAATCAATCCAAAACTGAAAAATGTTCCAGTTTTTTACTTGCCACCAAACACTACATCAAAACTGCAGCCAATGGATTTATGTGGGCGATAAAAAAATTTTAAAATACACTATCGCAAGAGAATAGTGCGAAAAGTTATCACTGCGCTTGAGAACAATCAATCCACGCCAAAGATCAACTTACGGGAAAGCACATCAGAAATTTCAAAAGCATGGAACTATGATGTCACAGATTCACAACAGTTTTGCCAAAGCTGCATTCTTTGTCAGCAATGAGAATTCGGCAAGTACGGAGGACGATATTCCCTTAGAGGAACTTAAAAAAATGTGTATACAACTAAGGGAAAAGGAAGAGATTAATGATGATGTGCTGATTGATGATTTTCTATCACTTGATTCTGAAACCTCGGAAACACTAACTGAATTGGATATTTTGGACAGTGTGAAAAATAAAAACAATACAGTAATGAATTGCGATGAAGACGAAGATTATGATGAAGATGGAAATGATCATTATGAAGAAATAAAAAAAAACCTTCGTATGATGAAATGCTAAAATCATTTGAAACAATCCGACGCAGATTACAGTTTGAAGAAAATATGCCTGAAGGGGTTTTTGGTGCATTGCAAAGATGAGAGACTATTATGAGAGAAAACACTTTTTCAAACAAAAAAACTCGGACAAAATTAAGAGACTTTATTAGTACTTAAATTTAATAACGCCTGTGGTAATGTATGCTTAAAATTACTTGTTCTAATAAATGCGATAATTTCATTGAAATTCCTTAATTTTGATATAAAATTTTTTAAAATTGAAAATACAGTGTATTCCTGGACAATGTTTTGTTTATTCTTGTTTTCCTTTCAGATTTCTTTTTGATGGTTAAGATATATAAAACAAATAGATATTAATTTACAAAATAAAGGTGTGATTAATTACTTTTTTAATAATATTCAGTGTTTATGAATTTAAAATCTGTTTTGCATAGTTGAAAGTATTTTAAAAGGTGAATCTCTAACGAATTTTCCATATAACGAACTTTTTTCAGGATTTAGCAACTTCGTTAAATAGAGGTCTGACTATATAATACAAGGAACAATTCCATTACTTTTAAACCACTAAATGCCCAGTGTCCTATTTATATGGTAGTTACACTTCACTTCTGTGGCTAAATCAAACACATTCCATTGTTTCTTTTTTTGAATCTAACAAGTCAATATGTACTCTCAAACAATTTGCTTATAACAATTAGAACATATATTAATTAGTTCAATTTTGACGTCAAAGTGTCATCATTTTGATTTTTTTTCCCATTGCATTTATTTTAAAGATAATCCAAATAATTTATCCTTAATTTTTTAATATATTTTAAAAACCTTTTAATACATATCAATACAAAAAGTTTTATAAAATAATTCCCTGAAAATTTCTCTAAAAGAAATCTGAATTTAATTTCATCTTACAATTATTGGTGTTGTTAACAAAATTTGAAAGTCATTAAAATCTGTGCTTTAAATTAAGTTGGGCGTTCATGGATTAATTGAACTAATGGCAAAATATGAAGCTTTTGTGCTCACAAATATATATTACAATGACTTTAAACAGAAAACTTCTCAGGGAAGGGAAAAAAATCAATAACACATTTTGCAATTAATTCTTAGTAAAATACAAAGAGCACAATAGTTATTTGATGACAATAACTTGTAGGGTGACCCGGGATAATTCACGATCACCATGTTTCCGGGGTAAATAATGATCGCCTAATTTTTTATGAAAAATTTGAAATATGGCCAGGAATCCTTGAACTTTTACTTAAGTATTACTACATTTACTCAGTTATAAATTGCTGTTTAGTTTATCAAATTAAGCATCTTTTAACTGCATGCTATACTTGCCATTTCTAAGATGGGTTCCTAAATATGCACATTTTTACAAAGATCCTCCTCCCTCTCTTAATAATAAATATGTTGTGTTACTATTTTTAGATAAAATAAAAAGAAAGTGTTAGCTTTTGGTTAATTGTTCCACATTTACTGTAAACATTAAAATTAATTACAGTGAACTGCAACAAATGTTGTCCCCATAGATGGGATTATTTTTGATCACAGGAGTAATTCCTGATCATTATCATTTCTTGTCAAATATTATAAAAAATAGCTAATAAATATAATTTTAGCTCTTTTAAATGAAAGTTCAAATTTATTAGTTGTAAACCCTATACAACATATTTTAACTGTAACCACTATGTTTTTTTCTAACTGTAAGCAAAAAAAAAGGGGGGGGGGGATTCTGATTTGCATCATTTTTGATATGTCTTAATTTGCTTGTATCTTGATTCTATGTTTGCACATTTTCAGGGTTCATACACATTTCCTTAAAAGAAAATCAAGGACTATCAAGGACTTTTAAGGACTAAAAAAACCAAAAAATAAGGACCTCTAAATTGAATAAACTTGACGAATTGTCGCATGCATTTTTAAATAAAAATCTCATTTTTGCAAATTCAACCTATTAGATGATAAATTATAATATAGAACATAGGAGATACGTTACAAATTTAACACAACAAAACTCCTAAAAATATGAGTTAATAAATTGTTAAAAAAAACCCATGAAACTGGTTATCAAATTAAATATCTTTTAATTCCAAATTTTTTTCATTCAATTTTACATCCAAGGTATTTATTTTAATCTCTTTCAGAAATTGTTTTTCTTAGTTCATGCGACTGAATAAATAAATTTATGTCCTTTGACTTTTCAGCCTCATTAGCTAAATCGTTTGCTTTCTAATTTGTTTGGTACATATCCATTTGGAGGAACATTTTCTTCTGTTTTAAAAAATCTATTTCTTCCTCTAGAGCTTTTCGTTTCAGTCTTTTCTTTGGATCTTTCACTTTCTAAATACTGCATGTATTTTGCGCTGAGGTGGCAGCCGTCCTCATTTCTTTAGTAATTTTTAAGTCATAAACAGCCCCAGACAGCTTAATAAATGCATGATTTACACGCTGGAAGATATGTGAAGCATCTTTTAAATTTTCTATTTCCAGGCCTTGTTCACCGAAAATCCTCATTGTCCATGTGACAGTATTAAAACCATTTTGATAATCTTCCAAACTTTTTCATAATGATTATTGCTAAAATAAGTTTGTAAAAAATTATCAAGGGAATCACTCTTTGGATTGAAAGAAGTAAATTCAAATGAATTTGGCTTTACAATATTTAACAGGAAATCTGCATAGAGTAACAAAATTTCGTCGCAAAATACGTTTATTTTGCGACAATACAATCAATACCTTTTTCATTTTTTCCTGTGCTTTTTCGGGATATCCAGCCATTACTCGTGGATCAATGCAAATCGCAGGTCTTACTAGTGCGTAATTCACAGGACATTTCTGCATGAAATGTTTTATCATTGTTATGATGTTTTTCCAACTATCCTGTCTGAGTGTGAAAACATCCTTGTCTGCTAATTCCTTATTTTTTATCTTTTCTTTTATTAGTTGCTCTGCAGCAAATCCTAAATACACTTAACTTTTATCATTATACAAGTTTGGGTCACTGAAGTTGAATTTGCATCAAGTCTCAGGTTTCTAAGTTCTTTCATTCTCTGGTTTCAAAATTTTGAAATGTTGAATGCAATCATTAACAAGTTTTAAAAGCATCACTGGCAAAAAATGGAAGTAAAGGTTTTATCACTTTGATACTGTTCTAAAAATGGTAACAGCACTTTTGACAATCATTCCTATGGAACCATGGACCAATAAAGGCCATCTGTAACTCCTCCCTTATTTCCCAAAGTGTATGCAATGGATATGGATTCGTAGAGCGCGAGCTGTTGCATCCCACCCCCACCGAGATTAGAGCCGTCGAGAAGGAGGAATTAGAAAAACGATAATCGGTGAAATTTTAAATTTTTTAATAATAACAGAGTAAAAAGTAAGGACTTTTTAAAAATGGGGCATAAAAATAAGGATTTGTAAGGACTTTTAAGGACTAAATGTAAAAGTAAGGACTTTTAAGGACGCGTACGAACCCTGATTTTTTAAAGTGATAATTTTTATGCTTATTCAATCAGCCTGATAAACATGGCAAGAAACTATAAACCTAAAAAAGATTCTAAGCTTCTAGAAGTCAAAATTAATAAAGCTGTTTCAAAGATTGAAAACGAAAGTTTCAGTGTGAGAGGTGCTGCTATAGTTGTTGAAATTCCCTTAAACTTTACACTCTCACTTAATGAAGTTAAAGAATCCATCAGTAGTAAAACATGTGGGATCCGTTTCTTATATTCCTGCAGAACGTAAGAATGAATAGACTGTTTGCCTAAAGAGTGAGGCAAGATGGGGATTTCCTTTGACTTGCAAAGATAGTAAAATAACAGTTTTCGATTTTGTAATTAAAAATAAAGAAGGTACAAATGAATAAGCTACATAATTAAAAAAATATTATAACTTCAAAGATGATATGCCTGGGGAAGATTGGATGAGTACATTTATGCATAGGTTTAATCTATCGGCAAAAAAACCAAGTATTCTCGAAAGATCCCAAACATGAGAAAATTGAAAAAATAAAAGTTAAATATATTTTTTATGGTCTTATATCCTTAAATGGAACCGACCCATTCACTGTTGACTATGCAGCAATAAACACTGCATATTTAAACGTTATAAAAAATTGTGCAAAGATTTTTGGAAAATTTAAATTGTTAAATTTTGGTGCTTTTTTCAAATAAATCATCTTATTAGCTGCTTGTATTGTTGGTTTATTTATTTGTTCTAATGTATTATTTGTTAATTACTGTTGTATAACCATTTTTAAAACGCCTTCTCACTAAAAAAAATTAGGTGATCAAGAATTATCCTAGAAGACATCAGGTGATCACTGAAACTTTAAAACATTCTAAATTCTATTTTAATTTTCAAAGAAAAGGCTACATAGGACTCATCTCATAAGTCATCGAACTTTCATCAAAAATTCTACCTTGAATAGTTTTTCACAAAATGGATATTTTCTATTTTTTTCTCTTTTTCTTCAGGAATTATACTAGGTCACCCTACTCACAGTGATCAATAGTTGTGTACACACATAAACAAAATACATAAACACTGTGTAATCATAATAGTATAGTCATTCATAATCTGAAAATCAATAATTAAAAAATTAGGAATAAATATTTTCCTAAAATATTTATAATAAATATATAACTATAATTAGATGATGCACACTTTAAGTAACACTAACACAAACAGATAGCTGAAAAAATACCAAAAATATTTTGAACTTATTGATAGATACACACCCAGTGGCAGAATCACCGCGACGCTGCGTCGTACGTCGCAGATTTTGGACAGTGTCTGCAGACTATTTTGTAATAAAGTTTATCATGTGCTCATAAAATAAATCTCGTAATGAAAAATATCAAAGTTATTAATCACACTTCCAAAAGAACTTAACAATTATTATATAACTAACATTGCTAAAATACGCAATCCTCTCGCCCACCCGCAATCATCGTTTTTCTTCCCTATGCTGAATGGGCTTACCTAGCTGACATAGTGCCTGCGATTTGACCTTGAAATACGATAGGTGCCTCATATCGGTATTGGTCACGGCCGATGTTTTCTACACGTTTCATTCCGATATGTTTAAAGCGCGGAGCTTCTGGAAATAACACGTGGTTTTTACTTTGAGATGGCTGCGTATATAGATAAAATTTGTTGTTTTGATTGCGATGCTACATTATTACAAAAAAACTTAAAGCAGCATTATTTACGTCTGCATGAAAATAAATCTCCGAAGTTTCGATCGATCTCTACGGCTGCAATTCAATCATTTTTTAAAAAACGGGAGTGAAAACAGAACAAATTCTGAAATTGATAAAGACGAGGAACAGAGTTCAAGCCAAGATTGCCCCAGTTTTAAACGTTCTAAGCATTAGTTAAGAAATATGGAATTCATTATTATTCACACTTTCAAAATGTATCTACATATGTGCAAATACAAAATTCCATAAAATCAAAAGTTGTATCGAAAATTTTAGAGGATGACAGCTCTGTTCTTCCTTGTTTTAAATAATAAACAACGATACTATGAAATCTATACTTATAAAAGGCAATGTTTGTGTGTGTGTGCGTGTCTGCGTGTGTTGTCCAGACGAATCTATCGCACTTACAACCTTGAAATTTGGCACACAGGTAGTCGTAATGGTGACTGAATGCACCTCGAAGCCGAAATTTTAAAATTTAATCTAGAAATTTTTTTATTTAATGTTTTGCGTTGTTTTGGTTGATTTTTCGCACTAATTTCTCAATAGAATGGTTTTGAATAATTGTACGACAAAAATGGATACACCATCGGAAAGAGAACGCGATTTCCGTTCTAATGAAGTTAGTTTTGAATTTCTAACGTGATTTACTGAATTTTGAGAAATTTTTAAAAAATAGTCGGTTTTGGCATCGGAATGTTCTTTTTGTTTTTAAATTTGTTGCATCCGACTTTCAAATAACACTATTATTTTCAATTTTTTTCAGCTTATAACTAGACCGGTTCTGTCGGATTTAAATCAAGAACGGTTAAAATATCTTTTCAAGTTTTTTTTTAAATTAATTTTTTTCTGGACAGTTGAGAGTTATTATTCTCGATCGAGTTCCTCGCGCGGCACTTCTTCGGAACGTTGCTGACAATTTTGATTGGCGGACGCGCAGGATACGTCATGACCTTCACCTGAATGAATTACTTCGATTATTATTTTCGGATTCAATTTTAATAATCTTGCTCAGGTTCCAATTTTGTAGTATTGTTTTGGATTAACGCACTCTGTACTGTAGGGCGAAAAAAATAAGCAGGAAAATCAAATAATGTGTATCTTTTGTTTTGATTTTGTTTTCAAAACTTTTTCATGTCATTGTGGGCGGGTTTTTTTTTTTTTTTTTCATTCATTTTGTTAAAGTGCTGATTCTATGGGCAACGCCGTGCGCGTACTGCTAGTCTTATATATTCATAGTTGCAGAAGAATTTATCAGTTTGTATACAAACCATTCAAATGCATATCAGGATCAATGTGCTAATAACTTTCAAGATTTTTGTTTCGTAAAAAAAAGCAATTATTTATTGCATTTTAAATTAAAAACATACAAGAAAGACATTTTTGACAAACGTATATTTTTTTTACAATAAACAGGAGGCATAAATTTTTAAATAACATTAACATATTGAAGAATATTTCATTTATATGAGCTAGTGATGTATTGTTTTGAAAAAATCACCAAAATAGAAAGACACTAAGTGCTGTGTTTAAAACGGAAAAGTACCCAAATATAATTTTTTGCATAGGTATTTGTGTAGTATGCTTAATATAACTTCTGAAACAACTTGATACCTCATTATTGTTAATTATCTTCAAAAGAAAAGATTAATCTTCATATGCTTTTGTTTATTAATTTATACAATTATATTATATCAATAATAAAGATGTTAGATGGTTTTTAATTTATATTTGTTGTATTTTAATAGTTGCAAGTTGATACTATAAGTATTTAAAAAAAAAGCAAAATATTTATAGTCGCGCACTATTCTGCAGACTACTTTTAAGAGACTCAACCTCCTTGCAGACTGTTGAAAAGTATTCTGCCACTGGGGATACACATACTAAAGCAGATATTCATAAACATTTAATTTAAACAAGCAAATTAGACAAATTTTAACACAAAGAAAATTAATCAAACCCTTAGAATGAATTAAAATAAATATATATAAAAATTTTTTATTTGGTACCTTTATCCTTGTGTGAGTCTCCCCCATTCTGTAGGGTTTCAAAGCTACTGTCAATTTTACACCCTAATAAATATTCCTCTCTGTTCACCATGGCGGCAGGACCTTGGTAAATAAACTCTAGTTTTTCTTCCTTTTTTCTAAATATAGAAAAAGATTTCATTTAAAAAGTTGGTTAAATAACTAACAAATATTAATTCTTAATAATCTATCCTATTAAAATTCGAACGTCAACAGACGTATGTATCTATCTATGTCCAGTTATCTTCTCACGAAACACCGACTCCTGAAACTAGTCGTAAATACCAAAAGATGGAAAATAATCCAAGGAATCTATTTCGAATAATTAAATTCCAAAATTGCAATTAGTTAAAAAGATATTAATTAAAAATGCCAAAATGAACCATGCTGCCATCTAGTGGCAACTTTAGCAACCAAATTTCTTGAAAATTTGTTTATTTAACAAAACCTGGTTTTAATTTGTATAGAAGTTTTTTTTTCCCAGCAAACTTCACTGTTTTGATTTATAAACAATGAAAAAAATCATTTTCTGGCCTTTTATGTTTTTCATTACTGAATATCAGCGGCACATGACTGTTATATCAGTCATGTGCCACCATCTATTGAGCAGAAATCACATGAATCAATTTATTTTTTAAAAAAGAAAACTTCTGACATTTTTAAAATTTTACAGGAAGAGAAAGAAATGGGTTCTTAACAATATTGAAATTCACAGCAGAAAATGAACCTATGGATGAAAACCAAAAAAATTGTACTATTTCCAATTTTCACAAAAATTCAAATTTTGCAGAAGTCCCTTTTTAAAAACAAACAAAAATTTCAGAATTTTAGGGAAGATATCATTATAAAGCCAAAAATATCAATAAAACTTAACTAAAATTCAAAAATTTATTTGTGAGTATATTTCAATTTAAAGCCTCAAAATAAAATATAATTTTAAAGTTATTCTCGTTTACAACAGAAAAAAAAAAAAAAAATCAAGGAAAATAATTAGAAGCTAGAAATATCAAGGAAATTCAAAATTAATTTATTTGAAAGTAAACTTAAAAGAATCCAAATAAATTTTAAACTTATTCATTTTTAAGTAAAATTTAGATTTAAAGAAAAATATTTAGGGAAAATGATCATGAAACCTCTGATATCAATGAAACTCAAATAAAAGTGTCTTTATTTGCAAAGAAATCTAAATTTGGAAAGCTGTTGGTTTTTAAGTAAAATTCATATTTTTAAAAAATTCAGGGATAAACAAATATGAAACAAATATCAATTAAATCTCAAGTTGAATTCAAAATTAGTTGATTTGCAAATAAATTTAAATTTTAATAAAACAAAATGTAAAATTTTTTAAGTAAAATTCATATTTAAAAATAAAAATTAGTAAAAAAAAGTGATGTAAATTAATTTTAGGCCTTTTGAGGGTCAACTGAAGATCCTCTTCTGCACAGAAGTCCCTTTCTAACATCATACGGTAACTTTAACGATTTACTACAACTTAAGAATCAATGGCAGAATTTCAGGTTTTACACCAAACAATGCAACTACATTCATCAAATCGAAAACATAAAAAAAGTAATTTCATTGGAGTCTGCAGAAGTCCCCTTTTAAAATCTAATGGTTCACTTAAGGTGTCCTATTTCCATTTATTTAACGGAAGCTGGTATTTCTTTTTTAGAGAGCTTATGTGTTTTGGATTTATTAATATCGGGAAAAAATCGTTTTCGTTCTTTCATTTTTTGTTCTAAGGTGTTTAACTTCGTAATGTTTGTTGGGGAAAGTAAGTGACAATTTTTGTTGAAAAAAAAAAAAAACAGAGGCGGACCATATGAAAATATATGGATCCCAAGGCCTCACACGACCTCATTTCTCTTCGCCTGGGAATATCCCATTATTAGAGATAGCCCGTGCAACACCAGGCGATACAGATAGCATACATATAAAAAACTGGCTTTTCTAGTTTGGTTCATAAAATCAACAACTAAGGAAGGAAATAAAAATGATTAATAATACTTTTCAATTAAACTTTAAAATATACACAAAAATATTAATAATTAATCTGAATTTATGTTACTTTTAACTTCTTTCAGAGAACATATATCTAAAAATTCATTTTTTGTACTATTCTGTTAGTGGAACCCTAATCGTAGGCAAGCTTGAATATGGGTACTATTTTGTGTTGCTCTAAAACTCACTTAGATCTGCGCGAGTTATCACTAATATTTGATAGGCTGGGGGGGGGGGGGGGCAAGAAAAAATTTTTTTTAAATTACGGAAATTCTCAAAAGACAAAAGCAAGAATTTGCACACCCACTTAATTACTCCTTGATCTTCTGCAAACTGTTGAATTTCCTCCCTGGCTCTTTCTTCGGCCAGCTCTTTCTGCAGCTGCTCGATTTTCTGCTTCTCAGCTTCATGCTTCTGCTCCACTTTCCACACACGCTCGATATTCCTCAGGGTAGAGGGATGCCAAGACTTTTTCAGATTCTATAAGGAAACATATGAAATAACATACAACATCCAATAATGAAGGTCATTTTATAAATTATTAAAAACCAGTAACAAAGCAAATCTAATTTCTCATTAGTATGTTGGAAGAATCATTATTAGATGTTTCACAAGGAAGTGTATCATTTATTGACATTATATATGTGTTAGCATCTAGGCCACTTGGAGCTAAAACAGTTGGATGAAGTATCCAATGTTATGTTATCATCAAGACTAACCATTTTACCTACTTTATTTTAAATCTATATAAATTAACTTTCATCTATATAAATTAAATTTTAGTCTATAAATTAACATAGAATTAGGCATTTCATATCATAAGTCTGCAGCTGTTCCAAGAGACATGCCATTTTGAACTGCTTGCATAGCTGTTGACATCTCTTTTTCTTCCGACTTATTATGCGTCTTTATGCAAATTCAAACCATCTTGCCCAAGACTCGAAGTTACTTAATTTCATTAATACTTCCATAATATGAGGGATACATTTTAACAGTGTTGAAATATGTCTTGCAGATGTTTGTTGAAAGGTGCCCCACATGCAGCTATTAAGTTTAATGTATTATAAATCTTCAGAAAAGAAATTTCTAGTTGCTAATAGTTTTGTTAGATGCAGAAAAATCTTAATTTAGTGAATAAATCCAACTTATCTCAATGAATATGGAGTAGGAAAAATTCAGTGATGAAAAGAAATTTCAGTTTTTACTTAGCATGTCGCAAAACAGATCTTATTCCACGGCTAAGCACATGGTTTGAGAAATGGAATGAAGCCTATTGCCAAAAGATATTCTCTTCTGAAACTTGATTAGCCCACCTATTAGCCGATCAAATGACATTTCCAGTGGAGAGAAATGCTAACTGCTGAAAGTCCCCTCCTTCCACACATAATTTAAAACTTTGAATGCTACAAGTTTTAGTATTTTAACATGTAACATTTTTATACCAATGTTTAATTCTCTATTATGCCTAAAAGCTCACAGTGAAATTTTTTTTTTACTGGCATTACCTACTCCAAGATCTCGTCGATTATTCCAATTACATACTTCTATTAAAAGTGTATAGAAAAAACAGTAACCCAAAATAAACTAATAGCAAAAAAAGCAGGAACATTTATTTTCTGAGTTACGGCTCAATACTTCTATTATTAACTAAAACATTAATTACACACTTCTACTACTACATTAATATATTGACGACATACTTCTAACTTAACTATACTAATTTTTAATTCTTACTTTTTACACAGTAATGCTATTAATACATACTAATGATTATACTAATTGCATAACTTCTTACTATTCACGAAATTCATTTGTCTTGAATATTTTCAATTTTATTCTTAAAAATAACTATTTTCAATTGCATATTAATTATAAATGTACAAGAAGTAACTTCATTATGCTTAAAATTAAAAGAAGTAGGAAAATATTTGGTTCCAGTTCTGTTAATTAAACTAAGAAATGAGAAATTTTCCTCATTTTGGGATTATTTCACAGAAAGAATCAAAAACAGTGTCATTGCAGAACACTACAATGACAAACTCAAAAGAAAATTCAATGGATAAATTTAACTTATTAGAAATAAATTCCTATTTTTGATAAAGAACTTCTAATAGCTGGGATGAATGTCCACTTAATTAGTGGGAGAAAAAATGCAAAAAAATTTCAAAAATTTACAAATTTAAAAAATATATATTTCAGCTCCTGCAAGCACAGCAGACAAATACACTTATACACTATGCAACTTAAAATTGAGTAAATGTAAGGATATTTTTTTGACAATAAAGGTACTGAATGCAATTCTACAATATTTGAAGGCATATTTTTTAAAAAATTGAATTTATTGAGCTTCATATCTGTTTAGTATTGGCGAAATTTAGTATTAGCAAATGGGCCAGATACCAAATATTGGACGGATATTCCTTAAACTCTAATTCTAATATATTCTCAAATATATTAATTTCTTCTTTTCTTTGTGAGCCAACTTATTTACTAAAGTTAGCTCTCAATAAAAAGAAGGGAAAAAATCATCTGATGAAACACAGAAATATTTCAGGAAAAAAATTATCTTTTATAAAACTATTTAAATAATATTTGCTTCAACCAGACACTTTTTTTAATGTTAGAGAATATTTTAGAATATAAATTTCATGTTTGTAGAAAAGTGGTTTCCCTTTTTTATTTCTGCTCATAATCCATACAAAATTACACAATTATGTAACTCTAAAAGGTCCATTAGCAAGTATGAAAGACATGATTAATGCAAGATGCATTTATTGCCTAACATTAAATGAATTTCTCCAGTTTTATATTTAAATTTATAATTCTATAAATAATGCATATAATTCAAACTTTTAGCTGTGAAAGTAGTAATTTCTACTACTAAAGTTAGAAAACGGTAAGATATAGAGAGAAGTGAATGTAATGTGGGAGATGCAACAGAAAATGACAATCCAAGTATTGAATAAGAAATGCAGGTATAATAAGATGCTACATCTTTACAACGATTTATAAAATAAGTTGTTTTAATTGAGCCATGCAGAGGCAAATTTCAAACAAACGTAAAAAGAAAATTTAAAATCATATTTTCAAGAAAAAATGAAGATGTACCTATTGAGAAAAGTTAGAAATAAAACTTAAAAAATGCATAGAAATATATTAAACTTACCAAATCTCCACCTCCCATTTTGGTTGAAAAATTAAACTACTTAAATTAAAAACAATGCTCTGATACAGTTTCCGAGAGCAAAAGCACCTTCCTTAATGTAAGGAAATAATTATAAGTACAACTAAAAATTCCTCGTGTTTCGTAGTAGAAATAGAAGTATTTCGCACTGAAAATTCGCGCGTGTTGGTTTGATTTGACATTCCCTTACGTTTTCAGACTCCTTATAGATAGGCACTATTCTAAGTCTCCGCAGAACAAAATGGGGGTGGAAAGGGGGAAAGCAATTGAGAGTTTTCTCCTGCTGTATGGTTGCATGAATGGATTACGTTTTCGCCAACAAGCGGAGCATTTATACATATCGCCAAGTTAAGTTATTTCTTCTTCAGACGTATGAATGTGCTGTGCTGATGTTAGTGGCGTGGATGCGGTTGAGTATGTTACGCACACACGATCACGTTATTTAAAAATATTATTCGGTTTTGTAATGCAGATTTGATTTCTGTTAAACGATTTTTAGAACCTTTAATAATCTAAATGTTTACACAGAGATTTAAATTGTCAGCTATACGAATTTATTAGATTCCGGTGTTGTGTGTGAGAATTGGTGCGCACGTTGAATTTTCGAAAAAAAAAGGATACTTTTTTTGTATTAAAACAATAAAACTGTAAGTGGGATTAAAAATATGTTCAATATATTATATTATTTATTATCTGATTAAGCTATTTAAAATGTCAGTTATACGAATTCATTAGATTCTGATGAAATTGCGTGTGACAACTAGTGCGCACGTTGAATGTTCGAAGCATTTTCGAAAAAAAAGGACACCTTTTCATTGAAAACAATAAAACTATAAGTGGGATTAAAATATGTGCAATATATTATATTTTTTATTATCTGATGAACCGTTTGAGTGCGGCGGCATTTTCGGCACATAAAAATGAAGTGCAATAGCGCTTCGCCGCACTCAAACGGTTAAGCTATTTAATTTAGTAGTGGTTATTTAATTTAGTTTGGTTAGTAACAAGAGATTAAAAATATCTTTTTGTGTAAAATAAGTGGTTACTTAATTTTATACAAAAGGATATTCATACTGTTCAGTTTGATGTTAGGAAAACAATGATTTCCAAACATTAAGTAAAATTTTTGTTAATAAAAGAACTTTCCTGATTTGAACAATTCTTTAATAAATGCAGTATGGGATTTAATTATGCCAATTACAAATAAATGTCATTCTTTTTTTTAAAAATACTCTCTTGTCAAACAAGAAAGATGTTTGTAACTGCGTGCTGTTACTGGAAATAAATTCAATTTTTCAGGGATTTTAACTGCATTTCCACATATTCACAAGTTTGCAAAATATTCGATTTCTTATCTTAATTTTTCTCTCGCGAACAAATTATTAAAAAAGTTTTACTTTTTAAATTGAGGAATTGTCGAATGCATTTTTTATTTCAATTTTAGTTGAAACTCCTAAATATTTTATTTTTAACTGCATTTATGAAAGACAATAATAGCTTTAGTAATTTTCTATTTGAAGCACAATAATATAAATTCTAACTCATTTTACAATATTCTTAATGGGACCTTAAAAAATTTTGTTGGTTTTGCATTTAGTGACTTGTTTCAAGTTTGATAAAAATCGAAAATGATTAATAAAAAATGTCCTGCTTTAACAATTCATATTGCAGAGAAATTATTTACAGTATAACCACACACCTACCCTCTCCTTTTTTTCAAACACATTCAATTACAGCATTCCAAAAGGGGTAAAAAAACAAAGGTTTATGAGGTATATTATTACACTATCGAATGTACCCATAGGTTAATTCTATTTAGGAAAATATTAAATTAATAGCAACTATTTTCTGTCAAGTAAACATTTCAAAATTTATACGAAATGGTGTTGATAGCTTTTGTTCTTCATCAGCAGAAGTAGAAGAAACATTGTGGGTATACTGATCTGTTTCCTTTTGCGGATATTCCAGCCATAGCAATTCCTAAAAAGAATTTAGTCATAGTAAAACCCAAAGCAGGAATGAGAAATGGAAAAACCTTTACTTTTTTCTGATTCCCATTACCCTTTCATTGCAGACAAAAAGATTTACACTGCAGAGATTTTTCTCCTGACACAAGATGATACATTGGGAATAAAGCTCTTGTATAATATTGATGCTGATAGTTGTTCAGACACGGAAAATCTTACAGTTTTTCTATGATAAGCTTATTAGATGAATTAAAGAACATACCACATTTAAGATGTTCAATTTCCAGTTAAATTTAATACATATAATCTCTATCAGAATGAAGTTGGATTTGTTTGGCAGATGAATTAATCATATTTAATTTTTCAACCAAACTAATATTAGAATTATGTTATAATATACTGCCATTCCCTTTACTTGTTATAAACTGTCATAACTAAATCCTTATGATAAGCAATAAATAACTTGCATATTAAAGTTAAACAAAGCAAATGTTTGTTATTAAATGAGCGAATGTAAAGACAAGAGTTTCTTATTTTGTTCCTCAGCATTTTTAACAATAGCTTCTCAATTAATGTTGCTTTGTTTTCTCTAACATTAAAGGTTGACTTGCCTGCTTATAAATGTGATATCCACATTTTAGTACTTGAATTGCTTTTTAGGGTCTATTCAAGTGAGATTATCCATTTAAGTTTTTGGCATAAAGACTTTCTTTAAAAACTCCTTCAACTTTTATTTTACCAACAATTAATTTAAAGCCACATATTTTTGTCCTGCAATAGCTAATGAATTTCTGTTCTAAGAACTGTAATAATATCTTGTATAACATATTAATTGCTTAACTAAATTATGAGAATTTTAACCAAATAACTAACTCAATGTTTAATTTGATCTCTTAAAAACCTAAACTTTTATTTGCATCATCAAAGTTTAGATAACTCATGATAGAGGAGTTTCTTTCTAAAATTTACTATTGATGTCCAAAAGTTGAAAATCTTACACTTCAATAATTGCTCAAATATAAACTCTTTTAAAATTTTTCTTGAAGTATGAATTTGATCTTAATTACAATAAATAAATAAAATTAGCTGTAGATATTCTGATTATTGCTTAAACGAGAGAGATTTTTTAAAGGGTTTTTTTTCTCTTTAAGACTTTTCCCTATCTGCATTTTAATAATTATCATAAGCTTTCAGGCTTCTAATTCCAAGTTAGCTTTTTTCTTTTATTGTCAGAAGTAAATATTTTCAAAAAATCAATTACTCATGCAAATATCAAAGCCCCATGCATATATTCATTCGTGTCAGTTAACTGATACATCAATAAAAGGAAATACATTTGTGTCAGCCCATAAAAAATGTTTAAATTTCCTCTTTAAGAATTTGCCATGTGTGTATTTTAATAATTATCATGAACTTTCAGGCTTCTAATTCCAAGTTACCTCTTTTCTTTTATTGTCAGAGATAAATATCAGACTGAATTTTCTTTTATTTTCAGAAGTAAATATTTTTTAAAAAATCAATTACTCATGCAAATATCAAAGCTTTATGCATATATTCATTTGTGTCAGTTTACTGATACATCAATAAAAGGAAATACATTTGTAACAGCCCATAAATACTGTTTAATTATTATTTTAACAAATTCACACAAAAAACTTCCATAAAATATTTAAAGTAACTTTTTTGTTTTTTGTTACATGAAAGAAATCGATAATAAATAATTCAGAGAAAATTATGTTCAATTCCTCATATCCTTTTCATATACATACATTTCTCACTTACAGGTAATTTAAATAATTTCAAATATTATTTTTGATTACTTACAGTATTAGTTTACAAACAAAATTGACATTTCAACAAAACTTTAATAAGGATAAAGCCCATCTATCTTCAGCCAGTGAGTAAAATTTTTTTTTGAAAGAAATGAGTTTAAAAACATTAAAAGTTTCAAATGATACTTTTGAATTTAATTGTTGGCACATCTCTGGGAGACATGATCTTTGTTTGTGGAGGAATTTTTATCTCTTTTTACAGAAATTGCAGATCCACTGCTGCTTTGATCATTTCTAAAAGTGGACACATTCCTAATGGTACTATTGATGGCAATACTTACTTTTTAATTTAAACATAATTCCAGACTTTGTATTCATTGAGTTGATTAAAGTTTGATAAAAATTTGAAATGATAGACAAAAAAAAATGTCCTGCTTATTAATCTTCAACAATTCATACTACAGAGAAATGTTTTACATTCTAGTCATACCCTTCCTGTGATTTTTTGAAACACATTCTAGAAATTACAGCAGTAGAAAGGGGAGGGGGAAGCAAAGGTTTATGAGATAATATTTTTACACTATAGAATTTAACCATTAGTTAGCACTTTTTATTGAATAATCTTTAATATTAAAAGTAATGACAACTATCTAGCAAGTACATTTAAAAACAAATAGGAAATGGGGTTTTGTGCTTGAAGAATATAAACAGAAATAAAGGGAATTTTTCTGGGAAGTAACATTGTGGGGGAACTCGTTTTCCTTTAGGGGGAGGTTCCATTAGCAGTCATAAAACCCAAAGAAAGAATGTGAAACGAGAAACGATTACTTTCTCCTGGCAGATGGAAGCATTTACACTTCACCGCAGGGACTTTTCCACACCTGCAAGATATTAAATACATGGGAAAAAGATTCTCCTATATTATTGATGCTTATAGTAATTAGAACGTGATCTTACTAGATCAGTGGTGCGAAAACTATATTAATTTCCGACCCCCTCACTTAATGTAAAATTTTGCTGCGACCCCCAGACCACGTTTTTTTGCAGGAAAGACTTATATTTTTTTTATTGTCAAATAAATTCTTTGAATTTAGCGACCCACAAAAATTTTCTCGCGACCCACGGTTTGCGCACCACTGTACTAGATGAGTAAAAATATTTGATGCAATTTCCAGTTAAAGGAAATATGCATCTAATTTCATTACCAAAACGAAGTTGGATTCGTTTGTCAAATGAATTCCTCATCTTAAAAATACACTGGCATACAGAAGTTCAGGAACATTTCGTAAAATGCGAAAAATTTATAATTAATACGAAAACTATGTTTAGAAATAAGTTCTAGAGAATCGTGTGACATTCAATAGAGTATCATATACATATTACAATGAAGATTCGGTCACGAGGGCAATTAGGGGGACCACCAGAAAGGGATGAAGGCGAAAATGGAGTTTCACCCATCCTGTTTCACAGAAAGCTTTTATCAATGGTTATGATTTAATGTGCATAATATTTATATGCATTTTCGTAAGCATAGCACAAATATTCGGGAAGATATAAATGTTTCTTTAAAAAATCCCAAATTTTTCCGCATGTGTTTTGGTTATAACATGCAGAGTTTTCATTCAAATTATTCGAAATTTGCAGAACACTTGACAATATGTTACAGAAGTATTGTATTAAACTTTGAAGTAAATACGTTGAATATTAAAGGAAATATGAGTGTTTG
This sequence comes from Araneus ventricosus, assembly GCA_013235015.1. Classification (NCBI taxonomy): domain Eukaryota; kingdom Metazoa; phylum Arthropoda; class Arachnida; order Araneae; family Araneidae; genus Araneus; species Araneus ventricosus. The sequence continues at coordinate 369 of BGPR01010283.1, read as the reverse complement.
TACTAAATAATTTTTTACTACGCATGTGCGAGACGCAGCGGAATTTTTCTTTCATAACTTCAAAGCCAGATATATAGATAGGCTTGCCAGATTTCTGAAATGTTCAACCGGGACACCGGAATGCCCCCCAGCGTCTCGGGTATTCAAGGGTACACACCCTTGGCTGGTTTTTAGAGTGTTTTAGAGGGTAGTTTATTCTCAATGCTATGGATAAATGGTTACTGATTAGGAACCTAAACCATGGGTAATAATAAATGACACAAGCATATAAATTTAAATATTTTATTTCTTACATGTTAATATTTATAAGTTACTTAAGTAAGAAGAAACACTTTGAATGAGGAATAAAAATTTGAACAATATTTACAT
>BGPR01010282.1:0-53184 GCA_013235015.1 Araneus ventricosus | reverse complement strand
TTTATCGATATTTTCCATGAACGGAGATCATTTTACAACAGATTTACGAAGGGCGTGTTTTGTTTCTGTAAAAGGATATGTTTAATAGATTAGTTAGCAGTGATTTTTAATCATTGTTCATTGATTTGGAATCAGGATTTAAATATTTAATGGAAACTCTGTGACAGCTGATATTTGGAGTTACTATTTTTGCTTTGTTCCCGAGGGTCTCGCTTTTCCGATGCCTAAATTACAGAGGGATGCTGCCAGTAGACGGAGCACAGAAACGTGGAAGGAGGTTAGGAAACTGAAGAAGAAAGGAAATACGTTGTCAACTATGGCTGGCAGTAATCAGGACAGAAAGAACGGAAAAACAGAAGAAGACTCAGAAATAATAGAGCTAATCAGATTAGCTAACGATGGAGCAGGGGAGAGAAAAGAACTCAAAGAACAGAACTCAAGGAAATGAACGCAGATAGCAGGGTTAATAGCCCTAACTTGTGTAGGGAGGAAAAGGCTCAGAAACAGTTTCTAAAGAAATAATGGGTCTTGAAATAGCCTAACAATAATAGAGAGAACAGGAAGCTCAGAAGAACTCAAAATAACCCGGTCAGCAGTAATGTCCCTGGCAGTAATAGAGAACCAAAACTCAGACAGACTTCACAAAGAAATAGCCAGGTTGGCAGTAATGGGACAACGTAGCCAGGAGAGGGAAGAGCCGGAAGAACAGACAGACAAGAGAAATAGCCGGAGTTGTCCAGCCTGAGCCACCAGCAGCTCTGAAGGAACATAGATCACAGATGTTATTGAAGGTTCGGAAATCAACATCAGATACAAACTTTTATGCAGCTAGAACTGTCTGAACTGAAGAGCTTACAACTGTGGAGGAAATGGACAAATCTGTCTGAGATGCGGGTTGTATATCGGGATGAAGGCATGCTGTTTTATTGTTGTTGTAACAATGTTCCTTAAAGTAAACGACTTCAACCATAAAATAAATTTTGAATTGCGCTGTAACAATGAAAAGTATTGTTATAAAGTATCCCAAACAATGAAAAGCATTGTTGTCAGTTAGTTTTTAATTAATATCTTTTTCACTAATTAAAATTTCGAAATTTAAATGGCCGAAATGGTTTCCCTGGATTATTCCCCATCTTTTGGTACCTTCCGCGCGCTTCTCCGTTCTGCGGTTCGTGAGAAGATAGAGGGACATACATACATACATACATACGTTTGTTTACCTTCGAATTTTAATAGAGTAGATAGTCAAAATAATCTTTTTAAAATGAGGAAAACCTATTAGAGTATGGTAACTTTTGATTTTACGTTTATTGCAATGATTAATATCCTAAGTAATAGGAAGAGTTAATATACATAAATGGATGAAACTTTGCAACTTAGAAGTTACTCCAAAGTGTTCATTTATAGATATAGCTGCTTTGCTTTCGCAAAATATTACAGAAGAAAATTGTGATACTATATTAGCATTAACTTCAAATTTTAATGGAATAATTCTCTAACACATTGCCAAGTATTCTATAAGTTCCGTAACGCGAAATTCTAAACAAGGAAGGATAATATTAATGATTCAAATTTTTTTCAGTTCATTGTCTTTCTAGAAGCATAACATACTGTTATCGAAACATCATTTGTTCAGGATTTTCAGCTAGGGAAAAAGAAAAGGCAATCTTCAAGGAAATGTGCGGGTTTTTTTTACTAAGATGAACTGAAAAAGCAGCTGAAGAAAAATTTCTGAAACAATTTTCTGACAGAACGGGAATTTAACCGACCTGCTCTCAAACCAAAACCCGGCCCTCTTCGTACCCTAAGGCGGAGAGAGGGACTCCTCTTTTTGTAATGTAAGAAAGAGCTATTCTTGCGGGTTTTTTTATGAGGGTAGGGAACTCTTGAGTTATTTTCAGGCGCCAGAAAGTACCATTTATTTCTTCTTGCCAAAAAGGCTAAAAATTTGATGAAAAAGATGACGTCATAACCTAGTAAACTTCAGCGCCATCTCTTGGGAAAAGGCATTTTTAAAATTCTACGAAACAAGCCTTAATACTATGCCCGATATAAGTATCTCTTATATATGCTAGCCTGCTGGAAGGTTAAATACATTTTTTGCGTGCAGGTTATCGCAGTTATATATTTAAGTGTAAATTATGAAAATAAAATAAAGATAGATGAATCAAGACTGAAACATTATAACGTTGCTTTATTTCGACTAGAGGTTCGAATCTCCTTTACTTTTCTTGCCTTTTATTGTTTTATTTAGCAACGTTCTACGTTGCGATGCATTTTTGGTAACGGTTTGCCCGTCCTACAGATTTTCAAGTTCAGGTCTTTAATCAGATCAAATAAGCTATTGTCACTGATCTCCTGTTATCACATCCTGCGCCTCCACACATAAGAGACCGTGGAATTTTTAATCATGCTTCCAAAGAAACGTGCGTCCCTTAATAAACCTTCAGCTATAATTGCAAATCGAAATATCCGAAAAGGAAAAATAAAACAGCGGAAACCGAAATGATGCTGAGAGGAAGGAAGACCAAAGGCAGATATAAACTTCAGAAGAGCGAGAACGCAGAATTGAGGCGAACGCTGAAAGGGAAGCTGTTTAAGACAGCGAGAAATAGAACAATAGAATTGCAACATACTATTAGCCTCTAACTAGGGCTTAAAGAAGACAGGCTCTTTTGTCTTGATTGCTACGCAATAGAATATGAGTGCCAATAACTATAATTCCAATTGTGCATCTGAAATCATTGTGAGTATAGGACTGATGTCGATCATTTGTTCAATTTGTGGAGAGAAAAAGTGTAAGGTGAACTGAAAGGCTAGCGAGTCATGGAAACAGAAAAGTTCGAAAATGCAAATGCTCTTGGCGTGGCGCAACTGAACTTTTAAAAAGTGCATTTATATGCAATATTTGATAAGTTTAATGCAACAAGAAAGGATTCAGAGGAGGTTTATGATTGTTGAGGGATTGTTTGTAGAAAAAGAAGCGATGGGGCCTATGAAAAAGTGTGGATCCCGAGCAGCTCCGGCTTATCAGCTAGTATTTTATAGTAGAAAACATTCTGAATTTTAGGTCTTAGCGCAGCATAGCCAGAATTGCTACTTTCCCCAATAAAACCCGAGGCTGGACGTTCACAAGCGCTCCACTCAATGAAAATGCGATCGATCCGCGCCAAAACCGGTCGTCAATGAAAAAATCCGATGAAAATTGGCGTGATGTAGTCGAAAGTTTGGATATTCAACTTGTCGGTGCGACACGTTGCCGACGGTTTTGCGGTTTTCTCGGAGCCGCCTGTGAATGACCTACCAAATGAATGGGCTGAAAAATGGAATGACGTGGAATGGAGTTTTCATGAAAGGCGGGCTTAACAAACCTACCTACCGGAAATGAAACAGATGACGGCGATGCAAGACATCCTGTGACACGACACGTTATTACGAACCGTCAACAAGTTTAAACTTACATACTTCTTACTTCAGGCCTTTTACATTACCCGTAATATACACTACAAATCATTCAACGGCATTCGCTTTGAAAATAAAGGCAATATATTTAAAGTTATGATAATAAAATTCATATATTTGAAGAAAATATCGATTTCAGTCTTGTCAAAGTTAACTTTTACCAGAAGGTTGATGGGATTTTGGCGAGCATACGATTCTCGCCAACTGTGTTGACTGTCACGAAAATGATTTTTGCGCGTCATGATTGACGTTTATTAACCGCCGGTTGTACATAAAAGAAAAGCTTGTGATTTACCTTTTAGCATTCGTTTGATTCCTCGAAATGGGCAGTTGTTTAAACAGTTCCGTTATGGAGTTGGGCACACTTTTGTGGATCTTTTTTATTCTTTCTCTCTTAGTAGGGTTCGCTTTATTTATGCTTTATGCTGATGCAGACTTAACACTTTTATTTTATCATTACTTAAATCATACAAGAGGTAAGTCTGCTATTTTTTCATTTCACTTTGGAAATCATGTTTTTTCAACGCACTGGTTCATATGCTTATTATAGAAAAAGGAATTACGGGGAAAAAGCATTAAAGACATCTAATAGTAATTTAAAAAATATTTCATTGGATAAATGGTTTCAATGGATAAGATATTTATTAAAGCTGATTTTTTTAAAAAAAGGATAATCTTTGATAATGTTCGCTTAAAAGTGGACTATTACCTTCTTAAGTTAAAAATAATTAGCAGAATTGCTGCATTCCCCTTTTGAAAACTAAAAGGAATTATTGTTTAATTTCTTTGAGATTACTTTTGGAAGAGCTTGCGATATAGAGAAATTTTCTTCATTCCTTGGCATTCGAATGAAAAAAAATGCGTAATCTAATTCATTTTTGGTATTCATTCATATTAATTTTTTAAAATATTTTCAAAAGTGATAATTTTGTTTTTTTAAAACTGTGCGTTTTATCTCTTACTTCTTTTGAACAAAAAAATCTAAATCAATATTTGTTCGTGTTGCGTTTTATTGAAGGTATCTCATCCATTTTTCCGAATATATAAATTGCTATAGTTACGTTGCGATGCGGCTGATATAATTCTGCTGTAAGATCACGAATTCTTCCTCTAACTACCTTGGATACGGCGTTGCTGAAGATAAATCTTTGATATTTGTATCAATTCAAAATAAAGCACTAGCTTGAAGAGTACAGTTTTGTATTTATGCTATCTTATATCAGATAAACAGATGTGATAAAAAAAAATAAGGAGATTTGAGCCTCTGATGATGATAATGCAATGATCCGTAGAATGATAATGTTTTGGGCTAGATTCATCTGTCTTTATATTATTTTTAAAAATTTACTCTTAATTATATATCGACGGTAGCGTGCACACAAAAAAATGTATTTAAAATCTGCGCAATGGTCGTGTGTATAAATGCAGTAACTAAACCGTTGAAAAGTGTTGTAAAATATATTTAATTGAAATTAGAGAAAAAAAATATGCGGAAATAAAATTTGTTTCACTGAAAAGCTAATTTTTTGTATTTTAAAGTAGCGTAAAAATGGGTTTTGTGCGATATTATGTTTCGAACTTATCGAGGGAAAACGTTAAAATTAGTAAAAAATTTAAAAAATGGACGGAAATAATATTTGTTTCACTGAAATCTAATTTTTTTTGTATTTTAAAGTAGTGAAAAATAGGTTTTGAGCGATATTATGCTTCGAACTTATCGAGGGAAAAATGTTAAAATTAGAAAAAAAATTTAAAAAATGTACGGAAATAAAATTTGTTTCACTGGAAAGCTAATTTTTTTGTATTCTAAAGTAGTGTAAAAATGGGTCTTGTGCGATATTATGCTTCGAACTTATCGAGGGAAAAACATTCATATGTTAAAATAACAGAAATCTGCATTTTGCAGGAGTGCGATAATACAAGAGCGTCCAAGTGCGAGTAGCATAAATATTTTCACCTCATGAGAAGATTTGAAAAAGGGGTTTTTGGTATTTTCAGCTGCAAAGGCTATTATCACCTATTCATTCCAAAGTTCTTTTCAATCCGTAATCAAAAAAGGAACGAAAATTGCCATCAAAAGATGAGCTAAATTATTGCCGATCTGATTCGTTCAGGAGAAGAAAAAAAATAGCACCCTCCTAGAAAGGCCTCCGTACTCTTTTTCTCACCTCATGAGAGTACGAATGTTGATAGCAGAATGACAACAAAAGAAAAAAAAATGTACGGAAATAATAGAGCCGCCTCTCGGTGAAGCTAAAAGTAAAGGCGTTGAAAAGAAGATGGCGCCCAAAATAACATATTAAATATAAAAAAAATAGAATAGAAAAAAAATTAATAGAATAGAACATGAAAACACAAAAGAACACATTAATATTAAAATAGATTAAAAAGCAATAGGATGCGGAACAAAATGGTAATGCGAGGGTCGTTTAAGGGTTTAGTCAGGGCCTCTAGGAGGCCCTGGTATAGTAAACAGTCCAAATCAGTGTAACAATTATTGATTTATTTTACGTTACACACAAACAGTTTTCACAAATAATTTCAAAATTGAACGAACATAAAAAGAAGAGATTTGTTCATTGGACGCATTGCATTCCATCGCATGGTCCCGATTGAAGTTCAAAGCTTCAGAGAAGGCTGCCTCAGATATCAGTCACAGTCAGTTATGGCTAACGTTACAACAGCGACTACAGTGCTATTTTAATTTCCTATTCATTAACTTTTTTATGAAATTAAAGTAAATTTTCTACTTTAATAGCTAGAATTTTTGAGTACAGAGGGATTTAATCGAATGCATAGTAGATGATCTTTTGCTGCACAAAGGAATTATTATATTTAATTTTTGCGAATGCAGAAAATGAATGTTGTGTGCAGTTTCAAGGGAATAAATATAAAACCTTAACACGGTCTTACAGTATTTTATAGTCATAATACAGGGTGACAATTATTGAGCGATATGAAAAAAAACCTTGATAACTTTTGAACCGTTGGCGAGATTCAGTTAAAACTTGGCGGTTGAATGCAAGGCATGTTGGGATTTTTTTTTGAGCATGTTCACTCTTATTGTCGTTGTTGTTCATTTTTTGTTGAAAATGTCGAAATACAGCGTTTCTGAGAGTATATCGATCGTCAAGTCCTACTATACGAACAATAACAGCCCGATTGAGGCTCAAAGGAAATTTGCGACTGAGTACGAGCTGAAGACAACCGGTCCAAGTGTTATAACAATCAAAAATGTGATTGAAAAGTTCGAGAGAAGTGGTAGTGTCGATGTCTCGACACTACAGCGATTTTTTCAGAATTTTGCTCTTCGTCTGCGCCACGTCATAGTCATTGATGACAAGCATATCGAACATGTTATGAACTAAATCCGAATATCTGTTGTTGCTTTTAAAATTTTAATACAATTTTTGAACTCAGTAGTTTTTGAAAGTTTTATTTTTTATTTCATATAGCTCAATAATTGTCACCCTGTTTAATAACTGCATAAAATTACGGTATTATCAGACATATTTTAACTGAATCGTAACATATTCATGGATAATAAACGCTCATAATTCCAAAAGTGTTTTTATCCTTTTTTTTAATCAGCACTCAAGTAGATCAAAAATTATTCAAAAGTTATTTTAGATTTTATATTATTCTGTATTTTATAAAATCGCTAGTTTCAGAGTTCATGGTGGCTCAAATATTACCGGGACTGAGATTAAAAAGAAAAGAAACATAATTGCCGCACTCTTATTTGCACATGTCAGTCTTCAATGTACTCCTCCCGCAGTGAACGCATTTTTTCTAACGTTCTGAAAGCATCCGGATGCTCTTTCCAAAAATGCATTTGGTTGGTGGTATATCCAGTCCCGAACGTAGCATTTTCTGCAGCACTTACATCACTCAAACACATAGGTCTGTGAGAGAACACTCTTTTCCATACTGTTATTGGAGTCGGGTGTGAATTTCAGAGGACGAGGCGTTTTCTCTAACGAGGAATTTGATCACAATCCGTTGTTATACGCTCTACGGTTTTTTTTGTTCTCTCATCGCTCTAGCAATTCCCTGACAGGATTGAACAGATTCTAACCACAGAAGCAGCGAAGTTGTCGCCCCACTCCCGCAAGGTCGCACAGCTGCTGCGGAATGCGGCGTTTTTTAAGCCGGCCATTCACTTCACAGTCAAACTGTATATTTTGGAACGCGAGAAGGAAAAAAACCGATAAAAATCTATGGAAATGAGCCAAACGGTCCGCCATGGTTGGAATTCCGTCTGGACTGAAATCGGAACAAAAAAATCAGAGGCACCCTGAAAGAGGCTAGCGAAAAGATTGGCCTTGCGTAGATTGAAGCCTAGCTTCGAGGGTAGCATGAATTGAATTCTGCTGCCTTGAGAAAATCGAAGAGCGATTGACAAGCAGCTGCAGAGAGGGAAAGAAGATCGCCCCTCCCCTACCTTCGTTCAGAGTTAGAGTCCTTGTGAATGGCGTGCTTGTATTTTTCGATTAAAATGGGTGAAAAAAAAACCTGGCTTAGGACAAATGACATGGCTATACTTCAAGTGAATGGCGGCTTTACACACAAATCTAAACAACGGTCATATTTGAACTAACTTGTACTAAATTATATATATTTTATTGACAGATTTCCGGGATAAAGTTGTTTGGATAACTGGGGCTTCAAGTGGAATAGGAGAGTATCTTGCTTATGAATTGGTAAAATCAGGGGCAAAATTAGCTCTGTCTGGTGTGAACATTGAAAGATTAACAGCTGTGGGCGAGCGCTGTAAAGGTAAGAATATTTTTTTAATAAGTTAAATTTTTGAATGATCTTTTCTGTCAAACGAGAAAGAACATTTTTCATAGCATTAAGTAATATTTCTTTGGTCTGTTGGCAGATCTGACTTAACTCTTAAAAGCTCGATTTTTTAAAACTTGATTTTAAAATGTTTATTGACTTTCCTTTTTTGAATAAAAAATGGGAAAATACTTTAAAAAATGTTTTAATTATGGTTTATAGCTAAAAAACAGTTTTTTCAATCAACTGACAACATTGGGCTTCATTTCAGAAAAAAATTTCCTTGATGAAATTCTATAATGTCAAACACAGATGATTTTTAATAAATAATAATGCGGATAAGGAATATCCTTCAACATTGTAGTATAGAATATAGTAGTCTTACGCGTACAAACAAAGTTAACAAGATGCAGCTTCAACACTAATTTATCTTTAATTTTTTATCAGCACTCTGGCTGCCATCTATATGTTGTAAATTGATTTAATAAAAATTTCAGTAGGTATCCTATTGGCAACAACAAGCATTAGAGCTTCTGTCTTATTCTGAAGATTTTAGAAGACAACACTGGGTATGCTGCTTAAAGGCAACACTGGGCATTTAAGGGTTAAGCACTGGGGGGGGGGGGGCACTGGTGGTAAATGTTTTCAGACCTCTGAAATATCACACTTACAAGGTGGTTATAATTAAAGTTCGCCTATCGAGAAGACCCAAGAGCCCCTCGCCCCCAGTTATAGGTCTCCAAATGAAGCAAAAGTTCACTCGTATGTAGAAACTGAAAAAAAAAAATTAAAAAAAAGAAAAAATAGCATTTTTGACAATAGGGGGCACAACGTTAGTATCTGAGGTGAATTTCTCATTTTTTTATTATTGAAGCAAAATTCAATGGTTCATTTGAATTTTTTTACTTTAACTGAAAACTCTGTTGAAGTCTTTTTCGTTCAGAATTAGGGTTTATAATTTCCCGCCGTTTTTTCCTTCTCGGGAATTCCAGGAAATCCCGAGAACAAAACTTTCATTCCTGGGATACGCGGGAATGATCAAAATTTGAAACAAATTAAAAATTAGTTATTTTTAATTGATATCAATAATAATTACACAAAATAAAGATCTTAATAAATTCCAAAATTTATATTCCTTTATATATTGAGCTACAAAATACAAATAAAATATATTAATATTTATTTTTAATGTATTATTTAAGAAAACATAAGCAATCGATGCTTTTATCACTCAGCCTAGTTCTTAGCTTTGTTATTAACAACCCCGGCAGCAGAAAATGCCCTATCAGCTTCAGCTGATCTTGGAGGAATTGTTTTCAAAGCCTCACACAGATTTAAAATATTTGATGATCGATTTTCTGTTGAGACAAATTACTGCAATTCTTGCTTCACCATCTTGCTCAAGCTAGAACTTTTGCTAGTTGAATAACGTTGGACCTTTGTCTTTTGAGTGGATCGCTTTTTCTAATTTTTCGTACAAAATTAAAGATTTCTCTTCCAAAGTTTCCACGCTCTCTTCTTCTGAATGCGAAGAGTTGCAGAAAGATTCGTCTTCCTCGCAGAAAAGCCTGTCATCTTTATTTCAGCTTGTTGAAACAAAGAGTTTTTATTTTGTAAACGTGAAAGATCAACAGTAACTGCAGCATCATAGTTTCTCTCAAAATTTAGATATCGCATTAATCCAACTAAACTAACATTGCGTTTCTCACTAATTCTTCGGACCAGAAAGCATTTCATATTCTTAGCAAATTCTGAGTTTTATTGGTTCAACTCTCCAATAATGAAATCATATAATCCTTTGGCAGTAAGCAAATTCGCGTTTCGACTGCATAGTTTTTCTAGCCCAATTTTTAATGGTTTCAAGTCTGTTACATTTGCAGTCAGAGTTTCCAATTCCACATTAGCCCAACTTTGTTGTTCTTTAATACCAATTAATGCCTTTGAAATTGCAGATTTTATCTCTAAAATCTTTCAAGCATTAAAGACAACCTATTCCAGCGAGTGTTGGTGTCTACACAAACCACTTTTTCACAGCCAAACTCTTCTTTAACATAATTTTGTAAAAGATGTTATTCTTGAAAGGTGATTCTTCTTAATAATTTTCCAATTTTTTGATCCCTGGAATTCCCGAGAACCAAGTATAATTCCCGGGAATAAAAAAGTATGAAAATCTTACGATTTCTAAAAAGCTATCTGGTGGTTCAGATTGACCTGATGTTCTGTCAAGAAAAATAACTCAGTTTTATTTCCATCCTTTCTGTGCAAATGCAACTTTTTATGAACTTTCATTTTCAGATTCTTGATTTTTAAGGTTTTTCCTGTCTCTTGTTTTACCCTGTAAACATATTTAATCTTAATCATAAGTAAAATCCCACATAATTCCAATATTCTTGTTAAATGAAGCTTTTTCATCTCGATTAAATCCTTTATTTTGCAATAATTGTGCTTCTGTCATTGCAGAAATATCAAACTGTGCAGCAGAAGACATTCTATTAGTGCCATTCCAAATAAACAATTTTGAAGTGCATGATGAATGTGTGAAAAAAGTTTTGGATCATTTTGGTCAAGTAAGTATTCAAACGATCTAGAAATATCAAATAGATCATCTGTTTAAAAAAATAAAAAAACAGTAACCCTATACTGCGAGGTTTATTAAAATTTTTAATACACAGGTTATACAGAGTGTCCCAAAAAAGTGGAACAAGCGTTTTTTTCCTTAAATATTGATCCTATACATACACTTCCAAATACGAAGTTTCATGAAATAAGGTAAGAATTTGTTTGAAAATACTTTGGCTTCCGTGGGGATTTATAATAAAAAGTTGAAAAAAAATTAAATTTTTATATGGCACCCGTATTGCAGAAACGTCAATTAGTAAAACGTTTCTTTTACATTCACCTATACACATACAAATTTTTACGCTTCTATCTGCAAAACTTACAGAGATATAAGAAGAGAAATTCATTGACTTCGACCACTTTTCTATACCTCTGACTGCTGTTTGATTCAGTCTTTCGATGTACATTTTAGGGATAATATACATATTGCAATAAGATATTATAAGGGCGGAATCAGGGAAAAACAATGTATTTGTTAATTCTGTTTAAATCTAAAAAATATTCAAATAATACATTAATTGAATTGATTACAAACTTGATAATCTTTTTAACTTTCGAAAAATATCCAAATCAGTGACTGCTCATCTGCCCAGAAACAAGCAGTGCTATAAAAATATTACTAGAATGCTACTGAAATACGTACAATTTTTCAAAAATAGCTTTATCTTAGTTGTATTTTAGAAAATTACAGTCATATCTTTTCTCGGTGATAGATTTCTAATAACTGAAAACGAATGCGTAATAAGCAGCCAAGTTCCCGTTAAGTCAACATGAAAGTGAATCCGATATCCAAAGACAGTTAATGAAAGAGAAATGGAAGAAAAACAAATCAAGACCTCGAAATCTCAAGACCTTGGGTGAAATTGAGAGGGGGAGGCATTATTTGGGCTGGCGCAAAACAGGATCATCCGAAAATCCAGTTGTTCAGGCTACAATTCAAAGACAGAAAGGATATCTATTCATTCCCATTATATAACTCAGTTTTGTGCATTGAGTGTATGTTGGTGCTTTCCAAAACTGTTCGGTGTGCAGCCCCATCCTATGTCTGTTTTTCTTTTTCATTCATTTCCTTTCTTTTCTCGTTTTCATCTTTTTTCGTTGATAATCGAACTCTCAGAGTGGAGAAGTAGGCAAAGAAGAATACGAACGAAATTACGAATTTTTAAAATAATTTTAGTGAGTTCTGCAACGTTGTAGCCCTACATGACGAGTAGCCACTGTCTTTAGGTAAAGTTTAATAACGCGCATAAAGCTGGGAGCAAATAATTTAATATTCTTGTTCCATAGTATGCTATTTTCCTGTTATGCCTTAGATTTTTATTTTTTCAAGCTGTCTTTCATTCTTTATCAAGTCGATAGTTGCAACTATCTGCCAATGAAACTAATTAACAATAAGCCAAATTGGCAATTTTTTCAATGCATGATGATTAGATGATGTACTATTAGACAAATATTCGCATTTCGCAGTTTTTCTATCCTGAATATATTTGTATTTTTGCAATAAAGACGCCCCTTTAAATATAAAAATGAATATATATCTGCAAGTTTTGAAAGATAGAATCGTGAAACTTAATTTACATATTGGTGAGGGTAAGAGGAACATTTTATTCACTGACACTTTTACTCTAAGGGGTGCGTATAAATTTAATTTTTTTAAAACTTTTTATTTTCATTTTCTACAGAAGCCAAATTGCTTTGACACAAAAAAATCATAATGCTTGTTCCACTTTTTTGGGACACCCTGTACATATTAATAAATGCAAGAGAAACAGCGAAAATTTTTAGAAACTTCTTTGAAGTTTAACTTTTTAATGAAAATCAATTAAAGGTCTGTGTTTAAACGCTTTTGATAAAAAATAAGTATTAACTACAGTTAATTAAATTTCAAACTTAAAATGCAAATATTAAATTATTAACAATCAAGCAGCCGATCACATATGGGGGGGGGGCGATTGAACATAGACAGGGGAGTAAAGTGATCAATTAAGTGATTGGAGCAGAGACATATTAGTTATACAACGGGAGGGGGAGTGAAAATCCAATCACTGTACTAGCTCTCGATCAAAGCAGGTAAAAATTCTGTATCGCCCGTAAAGAAAAAAAATTAATTAATTTATCAGATTATTCAGAATTAATTTTAAAATGGTAGAAAGAGAAGATATGTAAATATGCATCATTGCATAGTTTAAGCTTCAATTAAATTAAAGAATTGACGGAGATGATTTGTCTGTATCTTCCATCAATTATTGCAAGAACTCAATGAAAACTTTGAATTTTGTATGAACCATAGATAGTTATTGTTTACTCAAATTTCACTTAAATTTTTTTTACTTTTCACAATAAAACCCGTCTCTCTGTAACCAGCATACTGGTAATACTTATTTCATTTCATCAAAAAAATATAGTAAATTACTTAACTCTTTTATTCCTTTTTCTAACGTGGTGTTTCCTACAAATTGTGGTGTTTCCTACAAATTTGGTTTGGCTTTAGCATGCATTTTATTATAAACATTTAATATTGGAAATTGGAAATGATTTAATAATCAAGTTTGTGGCAGTGCGTAGTTTAGAACCGGAGACGTTTGGGTCCCGAGTCGAGTATCTTAACCACTAGACAGAAGGACTTCCTTGTGGAGGTGGATACTGACTTATATACATCAGAATAGGATGGCGGAGCACGGTGCATTACAAAGTTTATTGATCGCATAGTCGATCCTAGTTTATGTCTGTCTCTAACGGTTTAGAAATTATGTATTGGGCCACGAATAGATTGGACACCCTGTATATCCATTTGAAATTCAGAATTTGATTTTCACCATATTCAATTTATGAAATAATATTTAAATATATTTCACGCAGCTATTTCAGAAACTAATATTTAGAACAACACCTTAGAAACTAACATTATCTAATATGGTTCCATGATTTCCATTTTGACGCTCTGAATCAAATGTAAATATTTTGAGACATTGCTTAATTTATTTTTTATTTCAATCTTGACGAATAATTTTTCAGCTCTTTTTCTTACAATTTATGTTTCAGAATCAAAATTATGCTTGAAATTAGGCCCACTTTGATTTATGAAAACACCCAAATTAACTTTCGTAAACAACAAACTGCTAACACGTTCGGGCTCAACTCATTTGTGAGATTAAAAGTTAAATCTTTGCTTAGGCTTAAGGAAAAGCTTATTAAAATGAACTATTCGATCATATAAAGCTATATTTGCGTTTTTAAATAACGTTTTTGCATTTCCTTGCAATTTCAACTAACAAATTATCCAGGAATTCAGTAGGAAGTTGATGTTTGTTTTTTCGCTAGCTTCCTTAGCAATGACAGCTGTTGTCGTTGAGAGCCTGAAATAAATCGGCATTTTTGAAACAATATATTGGAAGTAACGATCAATATCATTGAATTAGGGGCTGGGACACAGGTATACGAACTCTTGCAAGTATCTAAAAAGAATTTTGAGAAAAATTTAGGACATCAAAAATACAAAGTAATCGGGTGCAACTCATCTACTAGATTAACGTGCCCCTCACGTACATCAACTGAAAAACCACGATACCCTAGTGTGAGTGGTTGGGAGCCAGGAAGCTAATAGATGTCCCACACCTTTCTCGGTAAAACCTGCACTTCGGCACAAAAAATATTGGTGCTTTATCTCACAGATTAGATGTGCACGATGGAGGGTTAATAATTTGTATTGCTTTGTATCTTTCTACAGATTGACATACTTGTCAACAATGCTGGTATTGCGCACCGAGCTAAGTTTGCAGATATTGACATCGCACTTGATCGGCAACTTTTCAGTGTGAACGTTTTTGGGGTTGTCAATCTGACCAGAAGAGTTCTCAAACACTTCTTGGAACGCAAGAAAGGTCATATAGTTGTTACGAGCAGTATTACAGGCAAATTAGGTAAATTGTCATTTCCTTTTCAAAAGTTTCAATTTACTGATAAGAAGAAATATCATATTCTTTTCCTGTATAAAGATATCAGATCTGAAATACTTTGCTTTGAGAGGCTGCAGCAAATAAAGTTGATTTTAAATTCTTTTAAACTATAAAAATGCTTAGGATGATTTTGTTTTGCAAATTTAGTGGATATTTTCCCTTCACTAAACCTGTACGTTATACATATCATTGTAATTGTATATGAAGATGGATACTGCGCGTAGACCTCCAGTGTTGCTGGAAAAGTAATCAACGGCCTTTTTGCTGAGCATTTCCCCCTAGAAACCGGAAGAGAGAAGGAAAAGTAATTTTGCTGGAAAAGTAATCAATGGCCTTTATGCTCAGCATTTCCCCCAAGAAACCGGAAGAGAACCGTACCCGCAATTAGGGGTTTCTGTAAGTGTGAAAGGTCTGTGTACAGTACCCAACTGCCATCAGTATATTCCACACAGATAATTGCTTCTCTCGTATTTTGACACTAATGACTTGTTGAGTTAAAATCAGATATGTGAACAGGATCTTAGATAGAAATTAGTTATTGCGATATTTTTTTAAAAGAACCGTTTAATTTCGGAGCACCCTTTGAGCTGGGGCCCCAGGCGCATAGCCTTGCTAACAATATGAATGCTATTTTAAAACCCTTTATATTCCGACGGTACTTAAAGGTAGCGCTTAAATCACGCTTATATCTTCGCAATATGGCCATTTTTCCTGATGGCATTCACAAAGACACGTAGCATGTAGTTCCAACAGCTACCAGTTGATGGCAGCTTAAGGCAGAAATTAAATGTTTTAATTATTAATTTAATTAATTAAGTTACATCACTTAATTCAAACGTTTTTTAATCATTCCTGGAGCTATTCCGCTTCAAAAAGTATCTAATGATGCAAAATTAAAATTCAAAAGTTGCTGGTAAATTAATTCGGAAAATAAAGGGTTAATGTTCAATTAGGATTTCCCTCTCGTATTAAACTTCTCTGATAACTCTATTTTACCCTAACGGTGCAAATTTAAAAACAAACAAAAGTGTTATGTCTTTTTTTATTTCTGAATATCATACTTTAAATTTTATGAAAACTTTATCTCTGTTTGCCAAAGTTGTAGAGTGATTCAATATTTGTTCCTTCTCTCGGAGTTTAAAGCACTGGACAGTTTCATAATTTTTTCATGTTTTTAATAGAAATTTATAGGCATAAAACTAAAATATTGAAATATTAAATTTACTTTCTTGTACATATTGAAATTAAATCTAAAGAGTACTTAAATACTTTGTGAAAACATTAATTATCATAAATGTAAGTAGGAAAAAAAGACCATGAACTTTAAAAAAAATCTACCTAACTTTTTGGGCTCGTTGGGGATGGGTGGGTTATTTTCTAAAAAGAATTTAATTATGTTCTTTATAACGGGCTCTGAAATGAGAATGTGACTATAACCATTAGACTTTTTTTCTTGGTTTTTTTTAGGAACACCTGACGGTAGCGCATATGCTGGGTCAAAACATGCACTACATGTGAGTTCAGTATGCTATTTTTAACAGTAATTTATTTGGTTCTAATAAATAAAAATTTTAAATTACCTTAAATTATTGTATACGAAAGTTTTAGACCTTAATATGTTAATTATATTTTGTATAAAAATAATTATATAGATTTTTCAATCTAGTGTCCAATACATTGTCAGACTTAACTTACGGCTTCCATCACTAGTATTCTTTAAATTAAATTTTTAGTTTTCTCTGAATGAAATTATTAAAAAATTAAATTAATTAAATTTAAAATTAAAATGAATGAAGAAATGATTCATTAAGACAAATGATAGGATTCATTAGGTTTTTTCAAATGTAAACTCGAATAATCTTCGATTTTTATTTCGCCGCACAAAGAAACCTATCCAGGAGTCGCATTAGCTCAGTTGGTAAAGAACTAGGCTATAAATTTGTTTGTCCGTGGTTTGATTCCCGGCCACGGTATTTTAATCAAAGGAATGTTATTTTGCTTCAAAAAAGTTATTAAAAGTTTATTTATGTTCTATGTAATTCTAGATCTTTCATTAAAAATTTATCTGGATGATTCTGGAAGATTCCGTAAGTGTATAAATGCAGAGTTTCACTAGTTGTGGGCAAGTTCTCTGTTCTCTTGTGTTACGAATTGTTTCAATCTAAGAAATGTAGCGGAACAGGGCGTAGTATGAGCCACTTAATGAAAATTTTATATAAAATTCATATTTGTTGGAATGAGCTATAACTGTTCAAAACTTTTCTTTGAACACTTTTCTTCATGTTGATTATATTAAATAAATTTATCTAACTCATGCAAATTACATACGGAAGCCAATTTTTAAGTCGATAAGTAGATTTAAATATATCGGGTAGTATGGGCCACGCTAAAAAAATAGAAGGTTTAAAATAAAAACGAATAATGTTTTTGCCTTCAGTTGGATATATTTTGATTCTGTAACCAAATTACAGTAATAAAAAGAAATTTTATTGCATTGCCATCGTTATTTTATTAGTAATTTAATATTAGTTATTAGTTAAATAATTAATTTTTCTTCTTTGCTGTGCACTCCCTTTCAAACAATTTATTTTCCAAAACACTTGAAATTGAAACTAGTTCAGTTTAGTTACATAATATCCCGTTTTGAAGCAACACGAGGGCTATTTTGGGACGCACCTTGTAATTTTGAATGACGAGGACGACGCCTGAGTTGTCATCCCCCTCCCTCTCCAAGCTTCCGCGCTTCAATAGTGGCAGGGAGTTTCATCACTGCATATGGTTTAGCGTGCAGCAGGCCCCATACACGGCAGAGTTTTGGTGGAATCCGGTTTCGAGCCTGGAACCCTCCGTCCCCAAAGCCATTATCTTACCACTAAGCCTCCTTGCAATTGCAAATTTCGTGGCATCCGCAGATCACTCTCCTCTACCCTTGACTTCAGGCTTGTTCTTGAACTTAGGGTTTTTTTTTGCTAAAAAAAGTATGCTTTACTCACATGGCCCCATACTACCCGACTGACATTGAAAAGAAAAACATGATGACGGCGAAAATCGGTTAAAGGGCAGGAAGACGAAACTTTCACGCCATGATCTAAATAAAGTAAGCTAAATAATAACACTAGTTTCATAATTTTATTTTTAAGCTTAACACCCTGACTCCTAAGCCGGCCGTAACCGGCCATGCAACTTCTATACTAGTGGGGCGGATTTCGACCGGTTGCTGTTCTAAAAGGAGGGAGAAGGCAGTTGGGCGAGTGGTCATTAAAGAGACCCTTAAGGGAGAGATAAGAGATGAAAGGCCTGTCATTCATATCTCCTACCAGCCGTAGTGAGGAGAAAAGGGGGAACGGGCGGACGAATCCATTCCACAGATCAATTAGTAAACAAACCTCCTTATACAACTTTACTCAGATTTTGAGAACTCTTAGTAGTCAGAGAGTTAAAAGTGCAAGGAGTCGTCAAAAATTATACGAAGCAACCACTTATAGAGTAAGGAAAAAAAATGCTGAGGAACGAAAAAAGGGCATTTGTGTCAACTAGTATCTGCACATGGCAGACTGATGCTATGGCTGTACTCTAATCAAAATAATGGGCTGTTCCTACCTGCAGGCCTTAGAAACACTAGGTCGCCCATACTATCACAGCCGTTCCTGTGGCACTCTAGGCAAAATAATGGGTTGTTTCTACCTGGAGGCCCTAGAAACACTAGGTGGCCCATACTATCACAGCCTTCTCTGTGGTACTCTAGGCAAAATAATGGGTTGTTTCTACCTGCAGGCCCTATAAACACTAGGTAGCCCTTACTATCACAGCCGTCTCTGTGATACTACCCGTCGTTCCCCTGCTTAATTGCTAAACCATATTCTATAATTCTTTGCATCTTCGGAATAATAGTGCTTTCCTGAATAAATGAGTTTGAGTTCTGCTTTACTTTGGCATTGTAATTTAATCTATTTCTTATACGTTATATTATTCTCTTTTATTATTTGTATTAAATATTGTCCGCTCTTAAAACCTTACGATTAAAAAAAAATTTTTTAAACAAGTTTTATGTAGATGCCTTCGTTTATTTTATTTACTAAAAATGTTAGATTAATTTATTCAAACATAAAAGAGTAAAACTGTACCCTTCATTGAAAAGATAGTTAAATAAATCTCTCTACCAATGATGCGTGCATAAAAAAAAGAAAATAAAAAGTGTAGACGATAATAAGGAAACAGTATGGAAATATCTTAAACAAAAGTTTATTGTAGTCCTTCTTGTGATATTAACTGTAACTGACTGTGACTGGCAGCAAAAGCAGCGTCATCTGGAGCTGTTAAATGCCAGTAGAGGCCAAGCGATCGACCAAGGTGCGTTGCTAACAAGCAATTCTCCTTTTATGTTTTATTTGATTTTGAAATTATATGTGTAAACTTGTCCGTGTGTAAGTTAAACATAAATAAATAGTTGTTTCACTAATTAGAGTGTTTACTGAACCATAACCGACCCCACAACATGGCTTTTGTTGCCAGGTATTATAGTATAAATACTTTTTGGCCAATTTTTTAAAGCCATTTCTTACAACACTATCCATGTTTCTCTACATTTTCATTATTCTTATTAACTGTATAAAATAAGAAACTAAATCTTGGTATTTTTCTATGGTTAAAAACAGTCGATTAGAACAGAAAACCATTTATTAATTTACATAAATTTCACTACTGCTTAATTGTGTGATTTTGGTTGGGGAATAAAATGTAAGCTCTTTCTGTGCTTAAAGCTAATCATGAAATGTGTGCGGCGGCTATAATAAGTGGCCTGGGGGATAATTTTCTCCAAGGAGGTCTTCTCTCAGCATAAAAATATCATTTTTGCTATTATCTTATATTCTTCTGTCTTCCTCAAACAACTTCTTTATGATTGTCTTGGACTAATGCTCATTTCTTATCTGCTTGAATTTATGAATACTTTGGCTTTTGGAAATTTCACTAGGGATACTTTGAATGCCTAAGGAGTGAAATGGTGGATGAAAACATAGATATTACTCTGGTGTGCCCTGGGCCAGTTGTTTCCAAGATGACAAAGAGAAGATCCACTGGAAAAGTTGAAGAAGTACGTTAAAACATGCGCAATTGATCTTTTAAGAAGTTATATATAATATGGCCTAACGAAAAATTAATTAAAAATAAATCTTTTTCGTGTTTGCTTAGTTACATCATTTTTTGAATACTTCATTCATTAATTTCATTTCATTATTATTATTTAAATATCAAAATACGAGTTTTAAAAATTAAATGGATTTATTTGTAACGCAATTTTTTTCATCTCGAAGGCTGATATCAAGCAACAGCCAACGGATGTAAAAATGGAGACTCAACGCTGCAGTGATTTAATGGCCACAGCCATTTCTTGCAAATTAGGTGAATGCTGGATATCTTTGCACCCGTTTCTTTTGACATTTTATATCGCACAGTATTTTCCTACCAAATTTAGAACGTAAGTATTAGTATAAAATTTTGTATGTTTAGTGACAAGCTTTGTTTGTTTTTGTAGATTTATATTATTTATCTAACCTTCACAGTCTCTTTGCTTGCGATTAATTATATTGTATGTTAAAACTGAAAGCACCCTGTGCTTTTAAGAATAAGCCATGTTTTTCATCAATGAATTTTATATAATATCTTTCTCTATTTTGGAAACTCACTTATTTATATTTGAAAAAAATATTCATATATTTGAAGATTGCTTTGGATTTCATTCATTTATGTAATTTTACTGCAATGTAATTTAGAGTTTCTACAGAAGAGTCTCTAATTCAGGAAGTGTGACTAAAGGTAGAGTAAGAACAAGAAATTCAAAGTTCTAAAATCCTCAGAAATATCTAATAATGTCAAGGGATTAAGGGACGTACTTCACCTTTATGCTCTTCTAACAACCCGACTGTAACTAAAGTGTGGATAGAATATTTGTCGTCTTGAAATGCCCTTGCTCTCCAGAGAATTAAGTCTGCACAGACAAATTTACATGATCTCCCTAAAACTGCACAAAATGATCGGATTTGATTTTCCCGCGCAAAATAAATAATTAATCGATCAAACTGCTCCAAGATATCACTCCCTATAACAGGGAGCATCTTTATTCTTTACACTTTCCCTTGACATTTGGCAAGATAGATGGAACGTTTTGGAAACGGACTGTCGAACTTCCACATCCCTATTAGCACAAGATGTTGCACGATATCCCCAAGAAGTTGTTCGATATTAAGAATGCCATACAATATCGTGAAGATATAGCAACTGTTTTGTAGATCACCTTGTGCTATTAGGGATTTTCACACAAAGTAAACATTAACCGAGCATCATTCGATTACAATATTAATCAGTACTTCACAGGAAATCAGCCATTGTGACCTATCTCCACAGGTTCGGTTTATGTTCTCACGACCGATGCGATATTAAGAATGCCATACAATATCTTGAAGATATAGTAACTGTGTTGTAGATCACCTTGTGCTATTAGGGATTTTCACACAAAGTAAACATTAACCGAGCATCATTCGATGACAATATTAATCAGTACTTCACAGGAAATCAGACATTGTGACATATCTACACAGGTTCGGTTTATGTTCTCACGACCGATGCGTCTGAGGAGTCGAAGGTGTTCCAGACCATTACGTAATTGACTTGTCCTGTGATAAAAAACCTTCCTTCATACTAATTTTTCGTTGAACATGTCGAAATACAGCGTTTCTGAGCGTATATCGATCGTCAAGGTCTACTATTCGAGCAATAACAGCCCGATTGCGGCTCAAAGGAAATTTGCGACCGAGTACAAGCTGAAGACAACCGGTCCAAGTGTTATAACAATCAAAAATGTGATTGAAAAGTTCGAGAGAAGTGGTAGTGTCGATGTCTCGACACTTCAGCGATTTTTGCTGAATTTTGCTCTTCGTCTGCGCCACGTCATAGTCATTGATGGCAAGTATATCGAACATGTCATAAACTAAATCCGAATATCTGTTGTTGCTTTTAAAATTTTAATACAATTTTTGAACTCAGTAGTTTTTGAAAGTTTTCTTTTTTATTTCATATAGCTCAATAATTGTCACCCTGTTTAATAACTGCATAAAATTACGGTTCAGACAGATTTTAACTGAATCGTAACATATTCATGGATAATAAACGCTCATATAATTCCAAAAGTCTTTTTATCCTTTATTTTAATCAGCACTCAAGTAGATCAAAAATTATTCAAAATTTAGCCTAAGAATTTTTTTTTAGAATTTTTGATACTTCCTCTTTGCATACAAGATAGTGAAAACGACTGAAAACTTATTTTTCGAAAAATATGTAAAGTAATGATATTTCCTGATTCTTTTCTAGATTAAAGCGATAGCATTCAGATAGGTCGTCAATACTTTAACTAGAGTTTTTTTCACAAATTCATGATGATATTGCATATTCCTTTGTTCATTAATATGCTAGTTTGACATGTCAGTTTTCTCCTGTCTCTTCTAATCTTTATAATAATAAATATGAAAGTTATAGAAGTTTTTTTTTATCACAATGATAAATGTTATGATTTAAATTTCCGTTTCAAATACGTGAGTCAGCTGCAAAAGCTTTCTTCAAGAATTTAACATGTATTTAAAATTCAACAGTTTTTTAAAAAATTTGCTTAATTTTTTAAATAAGCAGTGTGTGAATAATAAAATAACTGCACACACAACTGTACAAGATTTCATAACTATAGTGCATTAAGAATTGAGTGAAAAACTCATTACAAAATTTAATTTTCAGAAGCATGAAACTCAAGTAAACTGATTTGTGTGAAAATATGATTTCAAGTCAGGATTTATTTTATTGCATTTCTGAATGTACTTTATTTTCAGTTCGGTGATAATGTTTATCGTTAAGAGCTACTACAGAAAATCGAAGAAACGCCTTACGCCAAGAAATGGCGCTGATTCTCATTAGTTTGTGGCGGAATCTTTATCGTCAAAATCACTGCTTAATATTCCAACAAGGATAAATGCTGTTTTCTGGCATTCGCAACTTTTCCCTTCAACTGTGCAGATGTATTTATGTATAACAGCTTCTATTTAATATTAAATATACATGTATACATTTGATATTCAGTTTTTAACCTTTTAATTGCTGATGAAAACTTGTCTCTACATATGTGTATAGAAATAAAATCTGTTTTTTGTTATAATTTGGATATTCTGAATATGTTAAAAAAGAAACAATAACAACAAAATAAATAAATAAATAAATAAAATGAAATTTTTTTTCCGAATGAGATTTATTTACACAAGCCGCTCTTTTATCAGTATTCACAAAATTGCAATTTAATGTCTGCTTTTATTAGTATTAATAAAATTTCAATTAAATGTCATTTACTATTATCTATATTTTTGGAGACATTAGGAATGGAATTCCGTTTAGATAAAATCGTTGCAAGAAGCTGAACATCTCTTGAAACGGAATCATTAAAATGGCAAATTGAACCATTAAAACTCTGCTTCTATCCTTTAACGGAATGAAAAATACACATATGACGTATTTAATGACTTCAAGGAACATTCATGCCAAACTGAAAGGAAATCGAACAGCGCGTTTGGTCCTGACTGCATAGTAGACAAATTTACAGACAAGCAGAAATGCTAGATGGTCGAGTTGAGACAGAACCTCGCCTCGCTCGGTCAGTTATGCTTTGTAAAAAGTGAATCGTAGGTATCCGTCCTCACTCCAAACGAAACAAAATCATAACGCTGTATTTAAATTCAGAAATTACTGCAATTTCAAACTATCAATAATATTAAAAGGTATCAGGTGATCACGCAAAAGGCGATATTCCAATATACAGGGTCATCATAAATTATTGAACCCATTTCAAAAATTAACCTTTTTTTTTTAAATGAGAGCGCATTTAAAAAAGATTTTTGTCATATAGGTAACTCGCCGTTACGGTGGTCTATGTGGTCGTAAATTATTGGACATCTCCCGTTCTTGAGAGCCATTATCTGTGAAATTATTGAATCTAGAACAAAAATAAAAGCATGTATTTGTAGGGAATTTCTCTTTAATTCGTTAAATCAATTGTAATTCGAAAACTTAAAAGTTTTTGAGATATGCAAGAAAAACTGAAAACGGAAACTAGAAACCAGAAGACGCGTATCGGCTTCTGCTGATCGGTAGTCATTGCGTTTGGAAATCTCTCGCTGTAGCAAATTTAGAACGCCGCAATTGTACGCCACCTATCTTAAATTTTTTTTATTTGCTCTCTCATGTAGAAAAAAGGTGCAATTGTAAAATTATTGGATTTTTATTAATTTTTGAAATGGGTCCAATAATTTATGGCTACCCTATTAGCACAAGATATTGTACGATATCCTCACGATGTTATTCATATTCTGGATACCGCACAATATCGTGAGGATATCTTAGCAGTACTGTACAGCATCTTGTGCTAATAGGGTACCCTTTACAATATACAAGTTGCCCACTCTAATCATGGCCCAATAGTTAATTTCTAAACCGTTCGAGAGAGGCAATACTCCCAGTTGGAAAAAATCCTCTATATGACGTAAAGAATTACATTTTATGTTGTTTCAGTCAATAAATGCATTTTTGAAAAAATTATGACATCTAAATTTTTATACAGTATTATATTTTGTAAATCATTTTTGAACATACTAATATTTTAAACAAAATAGTTCCACACTTATGAGCGTAAAACTGTCTGAGTTACCAAGAAAGTAGAGACGGAATCGGCATTTTGATGAAAACAACAATTAAATCGCGGAATCCTAGAACAGCATAAAAAATAAAAATCTTAATACATATGTCATTTTTAGAGATTTCAAAAGACATTCATGCCAAACTGGAAGAAAATCGAACTGCGCGTTTGATTCTGACTGCGTGACAAACAAATTTTCGGACAAATAGACAAAATGGAGGACGGTGGAATCGAAACGTAATCCCATTGTAAGTAGTGAATACTCCTCGAATGTTTTCTTTTTCAATTCCTACTATTAGTTCACACTCTCCCCATATATATCTTGTCCAAATTTTGAAATCGATTTTAAACTAACTTCCCGATGAGCTGGAGACTTGAAACTTTAAACATAGCTCAGAACTAGATGACAATGCAATATTAATTTGCTTTTTGTGTGTCTGTCTGTCTGTTTGTCTGCCATTTCATATTTTGCATGACGCATGCGCAGTACGTTTTTTATTATATCTCGAAAACTATTAACATTACAGACTTGGTTCTTGGGTATATGGATGGCCCATGGGATCATCGAAGCTCCCCCTTATTTTAGCCATATCTTTGCGCATGAGCAGTGCGTTTTTTATTATATCTCGAAGGTCTCTGCTTCACGTACCTTAATTTTTCAGGAAAATAACAACTTTTTTAAGTATGATCAGGTGAAGAGAAACTGAAATAAACCTGAAATTTGCCACGTGTCTCCGTCATAATCTCAGCAAGATGCTTAAAATCGATTGCAAAATTTCACACACACAAGACTAAAAAGTAGAAAATAATTATTTAAATGAAATAAAAATTTTAATATACCATGTTCTTAAAACGGTCTAAAAAGTATAAAATAATTTCTTCTAGCCCCATACAGATTTAAAACGAAACGTGGGGCGCATGCAATGACACTTGATATTAATACAGTTTTTTCAAATATTAATTAATTAAATTTAATTTTAGTTTTATATGGGAACCATGATATATTCATGGTTCTCCAAACAACGTAATTTTAAACTTCAGATTGTGGTAGATATTTAACCCATGTTCTATTAGTGACCTTGGACCTCTTCTGTTCATTGTCTACATAAATCTTCCTAATGGAGTTAAATAATTGACGGGATGTTAGCTGGATTAAAACATGCCGAGAAAAGAATGAAAACATAGCAAACATAACCATTCAGCTTAATGGATATATCTCTTAATGGGAGCAAAGCAATATCTCGGAGAGCTTGGTTTACAGTTTCACAAAAATCTTGATGAAATAAAATATGAAAGCAAAATGTATTGGGATCCTATCTCAGATTACAACGATGAAAGAGAAATAGGCATTTAAATATTTGTTTAAACAATGAAAACGGTTTGAGTTGCGTTGCAACAATGAAAAGTATTGTAAATTATGCCAAAAGATATTTTTAAAAATTTATTAAAATTATAGAAAAGAATGTGTGACAACTTAATTGATATAACTGGAAAGGTAAAGTTTTGTGCTTTCAGATAGTGTAAAAATGATTTTTGAGTTTTGATATTTTCGTAAGTTATTAAGGAAGAACGCCAAAATTTCGCTTAGTTTTTAATTAATCAAAATTCTAATTAAAATTTCAAAAAAAGTGCTCCGAGGTGCACATTTCCATCTTCCAAAATATGTCTGTGCCAAATTTCGTAGCTATAAGTCCCGCGGTCTGCTCTGTAGAGGACCAACGTACAGACACACACACATTCACCTTTATTATTAGTAAAGATGTGTTTATAGGCAGGCATCGTATTCTTATATTTCGTCAAGCGTCATGTATCATGAGAGACGCAAAAATCATTCAAAATACTTTGCACGGCGAACCGTTCAACTTAGAATTACCAAATCTGGCACAGAGTTACTTCTTCGGTTACAGGTGATCACTAAAAAAAGTTTTCAAAAAATTTTAATCAGTTTTTTTATTAAATTAAGACTAAACGAAGTTTTAGCTTTTTTCCTTCAATAAATTCGGAGCCTTTCATATCTCAAAAACCATTTTTAAACCACTTGAAACTTAGCTTTTCAATTATATCAATTTAAAAATAAAACTTGAAAAATGATTTCAAATTTTAAGTGAGATGACCAAGAGAATTGGCAGGTGTATAGCACAGCGACACAGTAAGACTTTTAAATTATTACAAGTTACATGTAATCAAAATTTGTTTTTTAAGAATACTTTACTGAAGGGTCTATTAAGATCAACCTACGCATAAAAGATTGTACTGAAATTTTGCCAGCAATAATCCTGGCGAACCAACTGGTTGCCGAAGGCGGCTAGTAAGGAATAATAAAAGACATTAGATTATCCCAAGCAGAGCATCTGCTTTCCGTTATACGCATACTAAGCATTTTCGACCAAATTGGCGCATTCTTTCTCCTGAAGCTTCAGCTCGCTAAAAAATACAGCGCGCGTCAACTACCGACGAGAAAGAAGTTGAGACAAACTGGCTATTCAGTGATCCAAGAAAATTCGTCAAGACTAAAAGGGTGCCAATTGATGTGCATATAACGGAAAAGTACCCGATATACGGAGTTATCAATAGTAAGTTCCACGATATTCACATCAATTGAGAATTAGCATGATTTTCCTTTCGCTGACTTAAACTAATTTGTCGCTGATCTGAGCGTTCTCTGGCTAACCCAAGCCCATCTGCTTCATTTCTAAAGGATCTCTTTTGAATAATTTCATCCAATGTTTTATTGCATTGTAAGAAATATTGTGAACTCCACCTCTTAAACCCTTTTTTCCGAGAAAAAGTTGTTTTACACCAGAACGAAAATATTTGCAAGCTTTACTTGTAAAGTTATGCCTAACATGAAGGAGTCTACCGGTTTTGTTTTGTGAACAAACCGATCGTTGCTATCGTCAAAAGAGAAATTAACCTCTTTTCTGTCCCATGTATTTAGCGTTTTATATATATAGATTACTGAACCAGTTATGAAATAAATTAACTCGAAAGTAAGCTCAAGAAGTCAAAATTTAAAGTCAAATTAATATTGTAAAAGAAAGAAATCCTTATTTTAGTTCATATATCAATTCAAAGTGATCGAATACTTTCCAAATCCGGAAAATCACACTAAGTCATCACCCCGACCTGCTACTGGGCATACGGATACATTTGAATGACCGGCCCGGCCACCACGACAGAGTCAGGCACTGTGGTTCCTGCACAATAGCCCTCATTTCAAGATGCCCATGCAGCAACCCCCCGTCTTTCCGGGGTACGACCTGTCATCGGAGTGGGCCCGAAGAGCCACACCACATTAATGTACCATCGGGTTGACGAGAGCCAGCTTACTTAAACGACAGCCTCTCATCCGCATGTTTGCAGTGTCCCCCGATGGGGTTCCAAATCCAGAAAAAATAAAATTAAAAAAAATCCCTCTTCTTCTCATCATATAATTCAATAGTCAATATTTGTCAGAATATAAATGCACATAACTCTCTTCGCAATGCATACGAAATTTGTGGAAGCATATAACTTCCGTACACGAGAATCCTTATAGGGTATAGGAAAATTCATCTTTTCCACTTTCGAAAAATCTACAGAATTTCGACAGGAAACAATTGAATTCGAAACATTTGTGGAAAGTGGATAGGAAAATTCATCCTTTCTTCGTTCGGAAAATCTGCAGAAATTCGAGGGAAATAAAACGTTCGAGAAAGGATTGATCGTGAGAAATTTGTGAGCAGTGGAATAGACCAAGATGAACATTGAGTTGGCAGTTGAATAGACCAAGATGAACATTGAGTGGGCAGGAATTATTAATATTCTCTCCTGCCTTCTTTATTATCGGATTTCGACTGAAAAGAGAAGCAAAAAGATTTCTTGCAGGCTTTTGCCGTTTCGGGACATTCCATTGATGAACCCGTTCACAAAGCAGGTAAAAATAAAACTCTTGAATTTCTCTTTAACAACACTTTCGAGGTAGAAGGGATTGAAAAAAAAATAGATTAATGGACTTTTCATAAAATTCGCTGGTGAAATGGCCGCCGCTAGAAGAAGAGATTCGAACACTTCCTTTAAAAATTCATTCGATGAGTAAAGCATAAATAGGATCGGAGTTCTTGAAAAGAATTTGTTTAAGGGAGGAAAGTAAAAAAGTGTTCTTGCTTTCATAGTTAAGACATATGTCGCAGATACTTCGTACTAAATCGCCGAGTTTTGAAACGCTTGTAGAAGGTAATTTATTTCAAATAAGAGTTTTTTTCCCTTGGAACGACAATTTAACCGTCTAAAAAGTTTTGAAATTGAACCAAAGTGGAATACCGGCAATGAAACTACGTTGATTCGCAAAAATGAAGCGTTCGCAGAGAGAAGTTTGGTGTATTTTTATAATGAAGGTAATTAAAAGCCGAGAAACATTTCAGGAATAAACACTTCTGAAAAGAGTTGGAATTGGAGCATCAGACGCTGTGCTGAACTGTTTTTAAATAATTTCTCTGTCCCATTTGAAGTTAATGGGATAGATTTAACAAAACTTATACTGGCTAATGACTTCATATAGAACTTTTTAGTGTTTATAAGGATTCATCGTAAAAATTACAAATAACTGGATATCATTTACGATCTTCTTAATAGCTTTTGACTTATACTTCCCTTAGGAATTCAAGAAATTAGCAACACAAGCCAAACAAGGATAAAATTAAAAAAAATTCTAGCGGCTAATGGCTTCATATGGAATTTTTTAATGTTTATAATGATTCTTCTTAAAATTTGCAAATAAATGGTTATCAATTACGATCTCCTTAATAGCTTTTGACTTATACTTCATTCTAGGAAATCAAGAACATGGTTGAAGTTTTATCTAATAATAAAGTCTTAATAAAGACTTAAATTTACGATATATATGGGAGATTTTGACTCCTGTGCTTATTCGACAAAATCTTGCTTTGTTTTTGAATTACACTTAATAAAAAATTAAATTCATTTTTAAGGATTATCATTTTTTTATTTTTGATTCTTTCTCTTAGATTCGATAGAAGTTACCTTCTCTTTATAATACAGGGGGGTTGAAAAAACGTGGCCAAACTTTAAGGGTATACGATAGACATCCAGAATCACAGAAGAATATGGGTGCACAAGCGCCATCTAGAGGCAGCAGATGGCATTTAAAATAATGCAGCGCTGGTCCAAATGCCGATATCTTTCTGAATCTTAAAGGTATTTAACTGAAATTTTTAATTTTTATATAGCTGGCCTATATATCTGTCTTTGAGTTATGAAAAAAATATTACGCTACGTCTTGCACATGCGCAGTAAAATATTATTTTTATGACAGTTGCTTATAAAGAAGCCTTTATATCTTCCTGAATATCGCTATAATGTGCAAGTATACGAAAAAGTCGAGGAGTGAACATTCCTGCTTGTTTAAACATTGTTTTATAATCTGCAATATGTAATAATATGAAAAAAGCATCACATTTTAAATTAGACTGACTAATGGATGTCCAATGCCGAAGCTGTTTTAGTATGAAATTAGTGAGAATCAAAATTTCTTATATCTTAAACATATGATATCACTAAATTTACTAAGCAATTATTTTTCTAAATCCTTACTTAAGGAGGCTGGAATACCGTAACATTTTCATAAAACCAGTTAAATGAATATAGGGTTATGTTGACTTATTGTAACGTTGATGAAAGAATTATGCTTGAGGCTTCTTTAGAATATAAGAATCACCATTCGACATATTGGTTCCAATCATAGAAAGTTGCAGCAGAAAGGTACTCAGTTAAAAGGATTTATGAAAATCAGGCATTTTGATATGATTCTAAATTGTCAACTAAATTGATTTAGGTCTGATTTTCACTTTTTATATGAGGGTATTTAACTATGAAACAAAAATATATATATATACCTTTTGCATAAAGTGATATTTATGATATAATGATTACCATTAATTTAGAAAAATAGATTTTAATTTCCAGAATAGAAAGAAACAGAGAAAAAGAACAAATATCTTAAAGTAATAAGTCTTTCTGCCTCTGAAAAATATTTTTCTTTTCTTTTATTTTAATAATTAAAAATGACGCAATTGTTTTCAATAAAATATTGTTACGAAAGTTGTCCAGTGTGTGTACGATGAAAACAATCCAGCAAGCAGGATAATGGAGAAAGAAGCTTTATTCACGAATATTCCGGAAAACACGAAGCGCAGGCAGCAAGAAAAGAATAGTATTTGCACAACTTAGCAACACAAACAGACAGCAGATCACTAATAATGATAGTAAGAGCCCTTTCAGTACCGCCCAGCGTCTGTCAGCTCGCACTGCTGACAAAACTCCCAAGAGATTCAAAATCGTTCTCATTCGAAAGACGTTCAAAGTCTTTCGCTCGTCTCAGCAACTCCGGGTATTTATAGTTCTCCCGACAGGATGTGGCGTCATATAGAATAATCTGGTAGATTCTCTATATATCTCTGTTCCTAATACAGATAGGACGAAAATTCTAGTATTTTAGTGGACCTTCGTTTTGTCGCTAAAATGGTCATCAAGTTCAGGGGTGTTGGCTTGATTTCCCCCAATAGCTAATAAGAACCTCTGTAAATGTTTCTTCCAACAATAAAACTAAAATTGCTGGGAAGCGACATTACAGGTTCGTAATAATATGATGTGGATCAAAATTCTTGAAATATACCACTCAAAAATATTTACTAAATAATAAAATTTCTAAATAATACTAAATATTAATATTAATACTAAATAATATTTATACAAAAAATTCTTGATATAGATATATATTCCATAATATATTTATGATAATTGAACTGGAGCAATGCAACATGAATTAATACTTAACTTTCAATGCCTTTATTAACTTCTTCAATAAAATGGGTAAACTGCATTTGAATTAAAGCTAATTATCTAAGCACATTTGAATCCTTAGAAAATTGCAAGCGCCAGCCGGAAAAAAACACTGAAATACCGAATTCCTTCCTCTTACTCTTTTTTCAGGAAATCTTCAGAAGAGCACAAGTAAAGGGACATTTAAAAATCAAATTTTGTTCATGAAAATCCCGATTTCCAGAAGCTCGTTACGACGATATCAAGTGTTTTACTTACATGTTCAAGTTCAGGGTGGAAATTAGGCGCACTTAAAGAATTTGTTGAGGCAAACATTTGGGCAAAAAGCACTCTGAATCTTTTAATTTTTCTTAGATGAGAAAGTGCTGTTCAAACGCATTTTTATCATGAAAAACAATTAGTGCTTTCCATGAGTTTTTAAAGAATGATATTTTTAATCTATTTTTGCTTTGCTCACTTACAGTTACAGATAAATTAAGCTCTACAGCTTCGCTGGAAAGTAAGCAAAACAGTTTTGTTTCCTTATTTTGATCATTGTCACTGACATGACATTGTATGATTCTGGTGCTTCCAGATAATTTGCCCATTCGGTAAACTGCTGTTTCCATTGACAATCTCTGTTGTTTTAACTTACCATGACATATAATTTAGTGTTTTAGATTGAAAAAGTAAAATTTTGAATTTAAAGAAAAGCAGATGCGAATTGAATAAATTAAAAAAATCACTTTTCACTTTTTAATTTTTTTTCTTAAACCATTTTACTGCAAGAATCCTCCTTGCCAGGGTTTCGAATTCTGTTTCACTCATCGAATGAATTTTTAATGGCAGCTTTCGAAACACTTCATACAGCGGCGGCCATTTCGCGGGAAAGTTTTATGAAAAGACCGTTAACTTAATTTTTTTCAATCTTTCCTATCGAGAATGGGTTCTTAAAGAGAGATTGAAGAGCCTTATTTTTAGCTTTTTTTGGAACGAGTTGATTTATGGTATATCTTTAAATAGCAAAAGGGAAAAGAATTCTTTTCTCTCTCTCTTTCTCACCGAAGCTTAATAATAAAGAAGGCAGGAGAGCAGATTAATAATTTTAGCCCTATATTTGTCTATTCTCCTGTCCGAATATTTTTCAAACTGAAATGTTCCCTAAAGTGAATTTCCTTCGAATATCTGTAGGCTCTTTTTAGATAAGAAAATTTGGATTTCGATATAATTCATTAAGAATTCCGTGTATAGATGTCCTATTGCTTTCATGTTTTACGCAATGCAAAGTATATACAAAAATGTAAATCCGAAGAATAAAAAAAATGACGGAATTTAATGAAAATATGAAAGGTTTTACTGGTACGAACTATACGGAAAAGTAATTGTTCGATTTGAATTTATGCGAAGTAAAATATGTTTCTTTGAATTCAAAATATGTTCTTTGTCTCTCTTTCTTGATGAAAAAAGAACTTCTAAACATATGCTTTTATGGGCAAGTCATTTTTTTTCGCGTTCTTAGCCTACGTTCATTTTCAACATTACGAAAAGCAGTACTTTGAAGAATATCCATTATAAAGATTTATTTAGTTCATGGGAGATATATGTAAAATATGTTTTATATTAGTTGGTATTTTTATTTCATTTTACCTAAAAAGACAGAGGAATTACAGGAATAATTTTTAGTTACTTCTTTAAGAATCGTTAAAATCTCCTGAAAGTCAAAATAAACCTGATCAAGAAAATAATGTTGGAAAAACTTAATATGATGGTACTGAAAATAAAATGGCATGCTTTGACATGAATTTTTATTGCCCTCATGAGATGCAATAAAATTTTATTTTTATATTTGCTATTTGTCAAAAAATGAATAAATTGAACTTCCAAGTCCAGAAAGTCTGAAAACAACACATAAAATATAAATGTCAAATTTTCTTATCTGTATGTCCAAACTCTGTTTCCGTATTATTTATTTATTTAGCGTGATTGGTCTCGCTTTGAATTTTGCTGTTTTGAGTAAAAACGCCGAGTTCCTATGTCTTCACTATCGTTGATTTGTCTTGAAGCATAAATAATTTTATTTTTAATTTGAAACTTAATATCATATCCTGTTTTAATTTTTTAAAAATATCATGCAATGTTAGGAAAAATTTAGACTCAAAATGTTGACACAAACTATCTTTAAAGGACCCAATACAAGAATGAAATAAGATGATTTGAAAGTGATCTAAAGAATGATGAGAGCAAGAAATTTCTTGCAAGTTCGTCTAGACGTTGTCGTAACTGATGCCATTTTAGGAAAAGCCAGATAAGTGAATCATCGATAATATCTTAATGTCTCCCATTTATATGAAAAATAAAGCATAAATTTGCTAACTTCTGGAATTTAGAACAATTAATTCTCTTAGTTAAATAAGAACGAGCGCGTAAAGTTTAAATGCTCCCATTTTGCAATTTAAAATTTCTATATAATCTAAATAATAATAATAATAATTCTTAGTTTTAGAATGAGTTTAGTTTTTAAAGTTAAGATAAGAAGTTGACTAATTTAGGATGAATGCTCTAGGCAAAAAGATACTATTAGCACTTTCTAGTTCCTGTTTCGGTAACTAAATGAAATATTTTTCAATGTAGAAAAGAATTTAGCATTATATCAAAATTAAGAAGTGGTGGATTTTAGTTAATTTATCCTGTGTGGGGTATTAGAAGGACTTTCTGATATTATAGGGCCTCATATGTTTGAATCTAGGTCAGATGTGAAGGATGGCATCTCAGTCGGCACCTTATTCCCGCCACTTTGTACCAACAGGAATGGAGCCAGTGGGGTGTACGCGGGGTCCAGAGCCCCCCTGTCGGGGATGCTGTCCGCTCCTTCGGGGCAAATTTTGTATCCAGTTCGCCCAACGAGCTGTTCAACTATCATATAAATAAAGATTTGGTGAAAATTTGAAAGGGTCATCATTACGGCCTTCCCCTTGTACAGCAGGTCCTGCCTCCCCTGTCGGGGAGACACTGTCACCCGTCGGGAGAACTCTAACGCCACTCCTGTGTACCAACAACTTGACGTACGGCCTTCAACAATAGCTCTAATGCGTACTTAAACCCTTTAATGTGTACCCATATGTACTATAGATTTTCGGTGGGCCATCATTTCAAACGCTAGATTTGACACCTGAACACCGTGACTCCAAAACCATTAATCGTCAGAATTTTCCTGTGATGCTCTTAGTTACCATACTTATTTGACAAGTAAAAATAAGTTTTAAGATTTATGGGACAATTAGAAATCAGCATTTTATTTTCAACAGCTAGTTGTAAGAATTTTCTATTCTTGTCTTAGTATTAATAGTGATATCAAATTAACAATATGTTCTATGTGCATTTTATGAAGCATCAGAATTGAGGAGTGATTTCTTTTTAAATAAAAATGATAATAAAAAATAGCAGCTCAATTAAACTACGTGAACATCGATATTTTTTTTGAAATTCAGATAAAGAAATTACCTTTTTTTTACTTCTGTACTTTATAAAGTCGATTTTACACTACAAAAAATTCAGTAAGATGATAAAAACCAACAAAAACGTCTGCATAGTTTTAGTATTGAGGAAAATGTATAAAAGTTTCGCAATTCCGGTCTGCTGGGCTAGAGTTGGATGAAGTCAACAACCTGCACTATCAAGAAAAAGGCTTAGCTGTCTCGGCCGAGTTCACTGTCCCGAATTTCTGCCTAAAGCAGACGTATATTTTGGAAAACCACGAAATGACCAGTAGACTGAAATTAAACAGTAATTTCTCAACAATTCTGGGCACCACTTGTCAACAAGATCTGTCTTTCTACTCGTATTGTTCGAGACTACTTTATTAAACCAATATGAGTTTATGAGGAAATAAGACGAAGGTTTTAGGCACTTGATAGCAATAAAAAATACTGTTTTAAAAATATGCAGTTTCAAAAATCTTTATAATTAAAAAAATGAAAATTACGGCATTTCGGTGTAATATATCATAAATATTTATCGCCTATGGTATTTCTGTTATTAGGTAAGTATCGGTGTAGTAGTGAAGTTCAACCATTTGAATAAATTGGTTGATTATAGTTGAAAGAAAGTTGTATAGAAATAAACCTGCGACCATTTTACCATATTCGAAGTGAAACGAAAGTAAAATCATTTGCTATCTGTGAAACTGCTAGAATTGTTTCAAGATATCGGATGAATTTTATGAAGAAATAGAATAAATTCATTATTTTATGATTGCCTTAATAAAAGTCGTTAATATGGACCAGGAATATGAAAATAGTGGTATATATAAAATCAGTGGTATCACAACAAATTTTGTAATATTAAAATCCCGTTAGCATTTAATTCCCTTAAAATTTGATAATAGTTATGTTTAAAATTAAATAAAATATGTCACGTTAAAGTGACTCTTGCTTGTTAAATACAACGTAAAATGGTAAAGCGTATGATTTTAATTTTGTCCTTAAAAGCATTAATACATTAGTGAGGTATTTTGCGCTTCAATGCAGCTTACTCTATTCGAAATAATTCAAGCTCTAGGCATTTCTTATGGTTGCCTAATATCAATAATTAGAAATTACAAAAGAACTGAGACAGAGCGATTAATGTAAAGTTGTGAAATAATATCAATAGGCGTAAAGTGATAAAAATGGTATGTTTTACGAATTAAAATGACAGATGAAAATAATTAGTTTGAACAAACTATGATTAAAAGGCAATTTTCACGACTTGTAAAGGAATTTAAAAGTACGAAGTTTAAACTGCAAAAATTATAAACTGAAAGATAAAATACTATGCTTACAACTGGCCTTTGCAGTTATGATAGGTTCAATTTTGAGATTTTTTAAAAAAATTTAGTCAAACGAGGCTTCTGCAAGATGTGGAAAAAGTGTTTGTACTTTTTTATTCTTATCAGATCTTAATTAATGTTTCATTTGAAGACCGATGTAACAGTAGAAATCTATCCAACGAATAAGACTTTTTCTCATTCTTGAGATACACTTAAATGAAACAGACGCATTGTAGAATTTTGCTTCATGATCAGAATTTATTATGTCCATTTTTCATTGATAAAATCGAAGTTTAAAAAATGAAACAGGAAAAAGTGGTGTAATAGCTTATTCTACAGCACAGAAGTTTCTTTAATAAAAATGGTTCCTTTTCAAGCATGGAATGAAAGAACACATTGAAAAAAATGGCGGACTTCATTTCCCAAAAATGGAAGGGAAAGGAAAAGAACTACTTCATTACTTGGGACTTCCGGAATTATTAATTTGAACAGAAATTCTTTCGAAGGAAATATAAATCGAAGAAGAAACTTTAGGAGAACTCAAGACGAATAGGATTATGTAAAATGAAAAAAAGCTATTCCTTTTACATGCTAACCATTTTTTTTCTTCAAAAGAAAAATGTATTCTAATTTTTTCCATAAAATATTTCTTTTCAAAATACTGTGAATATCAATAATTTTAATTGCAAAAAAGTAAAAAAATAAATACGTTATTATTTTGTTTGGAAGCCTTCGTTTCTTGACAGGTTCATTAGAAAGCATATTTTATTAGGTTTTCTAGTCCATTTGTGCTAAACTTAATAAGATTATAGAGAACGTTCATTTTCTTTAGGTTATTTTTGTATGATTTTCCCGAGTATGTGATATCGAACGTTACAATCAAATTTTTCAACTTTCGGCAAAACTAGGAATCGTTCATAAATTTTTATGATGTTAAAATCATCCATTATCATGAGACATCGTTAAAACACCAGTCTTGAGGTAAAAACGAACATGTTGCTATAAACAAGATGGTGGCTTTAAGAATGTGTGGTATGTTTTTTTTTTATTTAGAGAAGTTTTGAAATACAAACGATAAATCACAGATGACGTTTCAAACAACATTCCATTTTAATATATCATAAAAATGAAAATACTAATCAGGGGGTACAGGAGAAAAACCAGCTTCAACCCCCTACTAAATTGATTGCCTCCTTCAAATATAAAATCGAATACAGTTTACACTGCAACGCAATAAAGATAATTAGAATGCTTAAAGGTAGATTATACAAATATCTTTTAATTAGATATTCATAATAAGTCGACAATTTGTAAAAAAAAAGTACTGTTGCTTTCTTTGAAATGGTGAGTAAAATGTCCAAGAAGGGAACAGTTTTTTTTATTAAAGACTGTATTTAGAAATATTATTTACACAATTTTTTTCGAAATCACTTATAGTTTGCAGGAATGCGAATAAAATAAGACTCGACTGATGGATGGAATAAAACACAGTTTAAAACAGCAAACAAATACAGTTGAGCCGTTTAGAGGTATATTTAGATGATTAAAGTATTTCTGGAAAACCAAAAATATGCACTCAAGTGACAAATCAGCTGGTACAGAGGAGCTTATGCGAAATACATAGCAACGGGATCTAAGAGCCTACTTCCGTTGTTTCCGCCAGTGTGTATATATTGTTACGAACCTGTAATGTCGCTTCGCAGTAATGTTAGTCTTATGGTTGGAAAGAGACATTTACAGAGGTTTTATGGGAATGTCGGAGGAATGGAAGCGATTGACCTCCGACCTTGGCGTCAAACTTGACTACAAATTGTAGGATCTTGAAAATACAAGAATTTTTTCGCTATCTCTAGTTAGAGCGAAGTTATGGAGTCTCTTCTGGAAATTTACTGTGACGTCACATCCTATCGGAAAAAGGGTATAAATCCCAACCTGCTCCGCGAAGAATTAATCTCTTTGGAGTATTGTTCGCATTGCGAGTTGGTGAGATATTAGACGCTGACCGCTTTTGTTCGTGTTGTTGCTGTTATTATTAGTGATTTTCTGTCTGCTTGTGCTGATAATTTGTACAATAGTTTTTTTCTTGTTTCCTGTGTTTCGTGTTTTCCGGAATATACGGAATATGCGTTGCTCTCCATTATCCTGCTTGCGTTGAAAACAGGTGAGTGTCTGTTTTCAACGTACACTCACTCACCTGACGATTTTCGTAACAATATATAACATCACTTCACGTCCCATATCTAGAAGAACAAATTTCTTTGTCAGAAAAAAAATTAAATAATTTAGCAACATTAAGAAAAGTAAAAAAAAAAAATTGATGTGAATCATAAAACTCAAACAAGAAAATTTAAATAATAATAAAAATAAAATAAATAATAATAAACAATAAATTAAAAACTTAACTAATAGCAGAAGAGGAGATAAAAAAGATAAAAAACCAAAGACCCTTCCAGAAGTTTCTAGAAAAAGTCCATGGTATCACTAGAAAGACTTTCTGTCTTGAAGAATAATTTTTTAAGAGTCTATTGTTTGACCATAATTTTATTACTATGATTATGACTAGTAACTTGGATGTTGATGCTGGTTACTGAACTTCGTAATCAATGAAAGAATGAAGTATATGTGGAGAAAAATATCTCAACCATCTATAGGATCTGTTTATGACGTGGGAATGACAAATATTAACGATTTAAGTGATTTTTGGAGCGGTTTCATAATTGGCACACGCGAGATGGGACATAACATTTCGGAGGTAGAAATGAAGTTCGTTTTCAATTAAGACCAAAGCAAGGATGTACATTGAGCGGAAGAATTTAAAATCTCTAAAGTACGACAACACTGTGGCCATAAATAAGACGTTCAGTGAACACGGCCTTCCTCGAGGCTGTGTCTGATGTTACTTTTGCAACATTCTCGCATTTAATATCAGGATTCAGTGCTGGAGCCTCAACAGGAATCAGAGTCCAGATTGTACAACGCATCTTCTGAGAGATACTAGCTGATGGCCACGACTTTGTCCGCTTAGTTATACGTACCTTGTTTCTCGGGATAAAATATTCCATATATATAATCCAGTTCTTGAGTTGGGATTTCATATCAAAATCCCAACAACGACAAAGTCTTTTTTTAAATTTCATATATTTTCTTAATACAAACAAAAACAACACAATACAAATATATACAGCAATCCTATTTACAAATAATTTACAAAAGTTTTATAAAATTACGTTTCAAAATTTCAAACTTTCATAGCGCAACGCGCCACCACCAGGTATCGGTTAATAAATTTTTTAAGAAAACAGGTGAAAAATCTCTTCTTCGAATGCACACAAAAAAAAGCTGCAGACGATAACAATAAAAACATCTTTAGAAATTGTGTTTCAAAATTTTCAAACATCAAGTTAAATTATGCAGAATGTCGCATGGAAATGAAATTAGTGTCATTGCAATGCTAATGTTTTAAACTTTAAAATGACGCTAAAATGGTTTTTGCACGATAATATACTCCGAAGTTATTGTGGAGAAATTTTAAAATTTAGGGTAATTCTAAATTAATTAAAATTCTAATAAAATTTTTTCAAAATCCTTTCTTAGTGAGCACAAACTACCCAAGAAGTAGTCACCTGCAAAATTTCAAGTTTCTAGTACTGGTGGTTTGGGAGGTTTCGTGATGAGTCAGTGAGTGACTTTCTCTTTTATACCTATAGATAAGAGCCAAAGATGAACTCGAGTTCCCTTGGTGGTTGCACAAAACGGAACTATTCTTGCTTGGCAGAGCCAACACCGGCATTGAAAATTGATGACAGGAAACAAGTAGGCAGCAAAGAAAAATAATAAAAAGTTCTTTCCCTTTTGCTCAAAAAAGGATGTAAAAATAAGGCTTCTCAATCGCTTTTCTATAACCAATTCTGGGTAGGGAAGGACTGGAAAAACCTAAGTTGGCAGACTTTTGGGATAAGTTGTCCTCCTTTGGAAAAGGTCGACGAGTAAAACCTCTTAGAATTCGGCCACAGGCATTCTCTGAATGAAAATGTCTGAGTGTAAAACCGAAAGCTTCACTTGCATTCAGTGTTCGGGATGACATTCTCAATATACTTCATATTGAAAGGACGATTTCTTAAAAATTTAATAATTTATTTGAAGTGAAATTTTCTTCAATTAGTGACAATTCACCTTGTTGAGAAATTTTGGAAAGGTGCCAAATGTTTTAAATAAAGGAAATTAAATTGTCTTGGAGGAACTTGAACTAAACTATCTTGAATAGCTTTCAGCAAATAGGGTGGTGACTTTGTAAAATGAAACCATTAAAAGTATTACGATAATTCATAAATAAACATTGTTGAATAGTGTTTGAGAGTGAACTTTGAAAGAACGATTTTGATCATTTTGGTCTCCTTTTCAGTGGTTACAATTTTTAACATCTTATTTGCCAAGTAAGTAGAAATTAGATTTTTATGTAACAAAAAAATTAATTTTGTTATTGAAATTTGTTAATTAATTAAAATTTTGAAAAAATAGTGCTTAAGTAAAATTAAAAATTTATTCTCCTTATTTTCGTAAAGCTTTTCCCATTTTCCTTTTTTGAGAAATCATTATTAAGTGGAAAGATTTATAATACGATCGTTATTCATAATTAAATAACATTTACTAAAGAAAGTTTTTATGTTTTGTTTCATTTCACATGTTTTGAATTCGATAAACTATCATTCTTGCGGACGTTATGATAATACCATTAAACCGTTGGTGAATAACTTATCGGAGTTATGACACTTGACAGTTTTCTGAAAATTAGTTTTGGCCTCACACCTTGGCTACTAGAAGGTTAAGCTAGTATAAAAAAGGAAGCATAGTTTCTTGTGATATTAGTAGAGGTGAATTCTTTGTGAATATACCTCTAGAAGGAAAACACGATGGGACTTTAAACGTGGGTTGATTGTAGGAATTCGGAGCTATGAAGCGAGTATTAGCAAAACCGTCGCATTTGTAGAAAATTAACAAATCTTCAAGAGCTATTGCAGTTTAAGTGCTTAAGATTGGATTGT
The DNA here is from genome assembly GCA_013235015.1 of Araneus ventricosus. Taxonomy (NCBI): domain Eukaryota; kingdom Metazoa; phylum Arthropoda; class Arachnida; order Araneae; family Araneidae; genus Araneus; species Araneus ventricosus. The sequence goes on along the minus strand of BGPR01010282.1, from coordinate 11,970 downwards.
CAGGCAAAAAGCTGGGTCTCAACTTGCAAGTTGTTGTTTCCGAATAGTGAATGATCAGGCTTAGCAAAGAGTCTCTAGACGTGTAAAAGCCAATATATTGATAACAATGCAGCAGTTTTCGGCAAATATTATTCAGGGGTAATTTGTAAAGGATTTCTGAACGCATTATTTGTCGTACTTTTTTGCCGCCTGCAGCGATAAAACGTCTCAAATTCATGTCGAAACACAAGGATTGGCAGGGTATAGCTGAAAAGAAATTATGTGGTGGATGAATCACATATTCAGTTATAACATGCAGCACAATACAAAAGGTATGCGCTAATTGCATTGCCACAACCCTTCAAGCTGGTGGAGGTAACGTTATGGTTTGAGGATTGGTTTTCTGACATGTTTTGGGATTCTAAATTCGTTGTCACGAACGTCTGAACAAGACATCAAATCTAAACATCATTTCTGACTAAGTACATCCTGTTATATTGATAATTTCTCCTAATGGCGATGGATGCTTTCAACAAGATAATGCACCCTTCCATAATGCTTGTATTGTACAGTATTGGTTTCAGGAACATGAAGACGAGCTTACTTTGCTTAGGTGGCGCTGGTGGTCAGATTTCAATCCCATTTAGCATTTTTGGGATGAAAATCGTCCAACCAACTGATACTGACAAAGTGGTCATAATAAGTAACCACTAAGTGTCAGTTATTATGATCCATAAGCGTCATATATAAATTTATATTTAGTAATTTTTTTTCTTATTTAAACTAGACATTTACCCATTCTCAGTATGAAACGATTTATGAGATCATAATGATTCTGTTCTGCAAAAATGAATTTTTTAGCCACAATCTGAAATATTTTTATTTTATGTTGTCTTGAGAACTGCTTATTAATTGTTAAGCATCTACTACAAACTAATCTCTTTTAGTATAATCCTTGCATTCATTTCTGAAAATTTGAGCTTTCTTATTTATCTAGTCCTTTTTTGGACAAATCATCACTTCTCAGGACTCATGACAGTTACTGATTAAAGCACTTGGATGGAATAAGGAAAGAAAGACGTATGATTTGCTCATTTGAGGACAATTAATTTGAGGGCAGAACAAAATATCTTACATGCAATCAGAAATTGTAACACATATATTTTTAAAGATATATCGTTTGAGTGATTGAAATCTGTCACTTTAATTGAAAAAATTATTATTTCATTGTTAAATTACACGAAGAATTTTAATTGTATTGTAATTCGACAACATTTGGCAAAACATGAGACTTTTAGAATTGTGATATCACAAAAATTATATTCTTTTGAAGTATTATCAGGCATATAAATATTGCACAAAAATTTATTCGAAAAAGTACTTGAAATATTTTTGAACAAACAGTTTTACTTACTTTATGTGTTGAAATTCTTTCCAAATATATTAATTGCCATAATCTCTTATTTGTCAACCAAATTATTTTGTTTTATTGTCAAACTAAAGCATCTGTGAAATAGATGAAAAAATTAAACTAGATATATATCTTCATAGCAATACAATAACTTTTATATCAAGGTTATTGTGCAAATCGTTTCCCCGAAATCCTCGTTTTAATGTGAGAAAGAACCAATAATTATTTTCATATGGTAAAAGAAATTTAAACAATCACCTTATTATTCTTACTACAATGAAAAATTTGAATTGCACAAAATATTATTCCTTTTATTCTGAGCAAGTTTTTACCTGCGAGTTTAAATTATGTTTATTTTTGACTAATCTAAAAAAAGAAAGAAAGAGAGATGTAGCATAGCCGGAGTTCAACTTAATCACTGACACAAAAGACGGATTTCAGGAAAATATTGGTGAAGTACTTATTCTCCTCTTTGGGGAATCCCATCAGGTACAATAATGTATAGATGCTCTCTACAAAATATTTCTGACATGCATTCTTGCATTATTCATTGCATCGCTTCAAATCGGAAATCATTTTTGTATTGCCTTCTTTAAATACACTTAATGGCAACTTTTTGAATATAAATATCTTCAAATCTGGGGATGAAATTTTAGAAAAGTTAAAAGCAGAATCCCATTTTCTTTCAAATCCAATTTTAGATCAGTAACACTACAAGAATAATCATCATGAGTGTAAAGTTTTAAAGCAAAAGCATATGCTTTTGTGGATTTTCTTTTTCAGAATAGCTAGGCTTAAATTTTCCGTTTATTCAAATTTTTGAATCATAGGAAATAGAAAAATAAAATTTTTCGGATTTTGTAGAAGGTAATAAATGTTTATTTGGAAACATAGCTCAAAATCTACGTAACTTACATTCTTCATAATTGACATCACAATAAATATTATTTTTTGTGATAATGAATTGGTAATCATTTTGTGTTTCTGGATAATACTGTGTTTACTAATTCTCATATACTAAGGAAACAAAAATAAAGTGTTGTAATTGTTAAAAAGTCAAGCTTCAGACTTTTATGAATACCAATGTTTTAGTTTCCCTGAGAAAGAATAAAATATTTTTGAAGTTGCTTTTTTATCTGTCTGTCTGTTAAAATTCGTCAAAGATAACGGATTTCTGACAAATTTTAACACGAATCTATAATTTTGGTATAAAGGCCACATGCCAAGTTTTATTTTCTTAGCCCTTCCGTTTTCCATTCATCGAGTTAACAGACGGATTGGCAAATACAAATCTGCCTGGACAAATAAACTTGGTATGGGCCTTCATACAAAAATAGTAAGTTCGGATTAAAATTTGTCGGAAATCTGTTATGAGGAAGTATGTTTATCTGTACGTCCGTATGGCTGTGAGCACAATAACTCAAAAGTTCAGAAGCTAGATGACTGAAATTTGGCATACAGTTGTATCACCGGAACGATAGCCTTATATAGAATATCTTTATTAATGTTTGGACTAAATAGTCAAGTTGTTGACTGTATGTCCCTCTGTGTATTCGCATATATGAGAACACGACAACTCAGAAACACACCAAACTAGATAAATGAAATTTATTGTATGATTTTGGGTTTCCTAAATAGAAAGAGATTTTCTGAGATATTTTATTTACGATGAATATTCTGAGAAGTATATCTTTTTTGAGAGAAGATACTGAGGTTAACCGAGGCTATTTTTCGTTTCTCATATTGAGTTTAAAAGCAGACAATTTATGTTCATATGAATAATTTATAAAACTGCAATGTATAAAATATTCTTAAGATTCCAGAGACTTGATTAAATTCAATAAAGATCCAATTATTCACTTTAAAAGTAGATTTTTAAGACGCTAAAGCTAGTACATCAAAACAGCACACCGCAACAAAGAAATTATTTATGCATATAAACTTTTTTATATGGCATATACAATTTATTTTGCTGTATAAAAAAAAACCAGAAAAATTAGTTTCGTAAAGGAGAAGCCATGCGAAATTAAAGCGAATAAATTTTTTCACGTCTTTCGGATTGCGGTTGTTGTTATGGACAGCTATACGGGGGTTGGTCACAAAATAACTTTGTCAATGTATGGGCTCCTAGCGATAGTGATGATCAGAGAATACATAGGTACAATGTGCGAAAGTAGGCACGGGGCAATTGTGAATCTCATTAAATTGTATTGCTTTTCTGTCTTACTGATAAGTCTCTTTAAGCAATCCTGTAAGTCTCTGCACTTCCTGCTAGTTTTCCCTTTCTTTTAATTTCTGTCTTAAGCCAATGTTTTCCATGAAACATGTATCGTTACAACAGCCTTCATGATTTTTCACAGATCCGATCAATTAGCAATACGGAGAAAGTGATTATTGTCGTTTTCTGAAATAAATTAACCGTTATTTTTTGAAATCTTTTCGCCATCAGACGCAACTGTAAGAACTCAATTTTTGTTCTTCTTCTCACTCTCGAGCTCACACTTCAAATGCCTCTACCTTGGAAATTAATTAGAATTCGTAGGTATTTGCAACAGCTAGGAGCTCGTATATCATCAAGTTTGTTTTATGATAACACTGTGCATCAATCTCTTCCTAGTGCATGTGGAAGTTTTTGAAACTTAAGAACTTCTATTTTCATAAGTTTTAACCGCTGCATCAAAATTCGTCGTTTTATCGTTTTGGGAAAACCTACAAAGATGTGAAGGAAAAAGTGAAAACATTTTGGGAATCCTTTGGTTTGAAAACTGTTCGGACAGGAGAACATATCAAGAGGAATATAGATGGTCTAAATTATTAATATCCCCCCATGGCTTCTTCTGGCGGGAAAGAGAGAGAACGAAGAAAAAAGGAAACTTCCCCCCTTTTGCTATTCTCGGGCCATTCCATAAAACAATTCGTTCAAAATAGAAGCAAAAATAAGGCTCCTCCATCTCGAGATAGGGAGGATTGAAAAGAAAATTCGGTTAATGGACTTTACATAAAATTCTCCTGGCCGACACTGGAAAAATTCATTCTCACGCTTCCATTGAAGATTCATTCGACGAGTGAAACTGAGTTTGAAATGCCGGAAAAAGTATTCCTAAAAATAAGTCCTTTGAGAAAACTAATTTAAAAGTGCATTTGAATTCATAATTGGGTGCATATATCTACCGGAATTGCCAATTTTTGAAAACATAGAGAAGATAATTTACTCCAAATTAATGTTCCCTTTAGAGTGACATTTTAACAACATTATAAATTTTAAAAAGGTGCTAAAGGTGTGGAGTAGTGGCAGACAAATTATGATGGAATGTTGTTTAATAAAAATAAGGAGTTTGGAGCTTTTAAGTATGAGAATTTGTAAAATGATGGTAATTAAAATTCGAGCAAATTTTCAAAAATAAACAATGCTCCTTGAAAGCGTTTGAGTTGCCACTTCAGAAATTCCAAATAACTGTTTTTATTATTTCTCTCTTATATTCAGGTTTTATATTTTAAAATTTTTCTTAAATGCTTGAAATGATTTGAAATGGAACATTATTACTCTTACGGTTTTGTTACCTACTGATATTTTAAAACATTTCTGTTACTCTAATTGTAAAATGCCAGCAATTACACAAAACTTTTGACTTTTTCCTATTGTGAGAACTAATAAGCAAAAAAGCAGGTTTATCGAAAATTATATCTCGTATTAAAATCTGATATCTAAAAGGAAAGATTTTTTTAAATCTAGGCAGTTTTTCAATTAATATTGAATCTTTTTATTCAACATTTTGCAGTAAAAATAATAATTTATTTCATAAATTTCCCTTATAATTATCAAATTTGAATCATATAGTTCAATAAGTTATTCTTTTGTAAACTACGTTACATACAGGGTGTTCCAAAATTCGACCGACAAACTTCTAGGAATGATGGTACACATCAAGACAAACAGCTTTTGCAATCAAACATGGGGTCGCAAACTCAAAGGTCGACCGCTACGGGGGTCTCATTGCCAGTGAATTAAATAAAAGATAAGAGAAAATAAGATAAAATATGCAACTCAGGCTCATTGGAATACAAATTCACAATAGCACAACAACACAATTACACGAATAACAACATGCGAAATGTCCATAGCTTTGACGGCAAGTCCTTCGAACACTTACTTTATCTTACTTCGGAGGTTTGTTGTCGATATGGCGTCCTATTTGAAAATATATCTGTCATGTTGAGTACGACTTTCAGTGTTGTTATTCATGCAACAGTGATGTTGTGCTATTGTGAATTTGTATTCCAATGAACCTGAGTTGCATATTTTATCTTATATTCTCTTATCCTTTATTTAATTCATTGGCAATGAGACCCCCGTAGCGGTCGACCTTTGCGTTTACGACCCTATGTTCTATTGCAAAAGTTGTTTGTCTTGATATGAACAATTACCCCTAGAAATTTGTCTCTAGAATTTCGGAACACCCTGCATGGAAATGGCATAGTATTTAAATTATTAAGATCTCATTTGACTACTAAATATATTTTTCATTGAATAAAATTATCAAGAAAAGAATGCCCCCTAAGCTTTTATATTATTCTTACCAAATATAAATAAAAATATGAATTTCATGGATGGAATAATTAGCAAATAAGCAAATTCTAATGCAGGCTTTATCCTTAAGTGCCGCTGTTGGATTAGATTAGATAGATTTTCTTTAAACTCAAAATAAATAAAATCAAGGAATCAAGTCAAGGTTCAGAAGAATAATGTATTTATATTTTGAAAGAATGCGAATTATATTTTGCTTACCTTGTAGCTCGAGCTATTCTTTACTATTATACGAATTAAAAACAAACAAACTCTTTGATACAACATTCGATCCAACATATTTCATTTTTCATAAAATTCTATGCTTTGTTATTTTTAAGGTTATATATTCATTTATATCCTCGCTCTACAGTACTTGAGAGATTTATAGAAGCACGTGATCTTCTATCAACAGAGTTCTTTATAAGGTACATAAAAGTACATCTTACCTTTTGAGAAACCTTACAAAGATATGAAGGAAATAAACCTTTTGAGAAATATTTCAATTTGAAAAATTTTCGGACGGAAGAATAGACCAAGATGAATATGGACGGGCTGAAAATATTAATATCCTCCCCTGCCTTCTTTCGGCGGGAAAAGAGAGAACGAAAAATAAAGATTTTTTTTACCCTTTCGCAGACTTCGAGCCATTCTATAAATCAAGTCGTTCGAAGAAAAAAAAGAGGTAAGTAGAAGGCTCCTCAGTCTCTCTTACAAACTGTTCGAGGTAGTAAGGATTGGGAAAAATTAGGTTAATGGAATTTTCATAGAATTCTCGTGGTGAAATAACCGTCGATGGAAGAATTCATTCAAACACATCCATTAAAAAATCATTCTATCGGTGGAACGAAATTCTTAACTTTAGGAGATGTTATTGAAGAGAAATCCTTTGCGAAATAAAACTGAAAAGTGCACTTGTTTTGATAGTTTTGGGCGTATGCCTACAGATACTTTATACTAAATTGCCGATTCTTGAAACACACACAGAAGGTAATTTATTCGAAATAAAATTTACTTCATGGCGCGAGATTTCAACTTTTTTCGAAAAGTTGAATACGTTCCAAAAGTATGGAGTGGAAGTAACAGAACTATGGCTGAACATTGTTTGGAAAAATGAGATTTTAAAGCGAACAGTTTCTCCAATTTATAAAATAAAGACAATTATATATCTTGTGATATTTCTAAAATAAAAAACTTGGAAATGTTTGTGAACTTTTTATCTTAGAAGTTGCGAAACACAATTTTTATAGCTTGAGCCTCATTTTCTGATTTAATAGCTGTATTTATAAAAATTTTTTACGTATGTTTTAAGTGATAAGTATATTTTAGTAATAAGTAAAAGTTCACGATCTTCAATCTGATGAAAGTAATTTCTTCTTTTACTTCGGAATCTCCATAGTCGAAAAGGAAGATTATATTAGAATCATATTTTTTACTTAAATGTTTCATCGCATAGAGCTATTCTTTTTGTGTTCCACACGATTTGCTTTCAGTTATTCTTGAAAATTCTTCCGATAAACTAATTAAATTGTGTATTGTGATGTGGTTGAATAGTCGTGTATGATATAAAATATTAAACTATACGAGAGTGCCTTTTTTATAAAATGAGTTCTTAATGTCATTTCCCCAGAATTATTTGTTTAAAAATATTTTTGAAAAATTGTAGCAAACCTCAACTTTTCTGTCTGATGTATCAAAGTTTTCGTTTGTTTGTAGCTTCGTCTTTTGCCTTGGAAAAAAACCCTAGCATTTCGTCTACACTTTTTATTCTGTGTTAATAATGAGTAAACCGTACTCAAATGTAAATCCTCCTCTATAAATCTACCCAAAAGTTTCCTAAATGATGACAAGTTAAAGTTTAATTAATTCTGGTTTTTTTCCAATAATTAATGAACTTAAGCATATAAGCATCAAGTTGAAATATAAAGTGTTTTGAATAACTTTTAGCAACCAGCGGGAGTGGTCTCCCCTAAACTTTCTCGTATACTCCTAATACATGTGGAGAAAAAATAAGCTAAAAGGCAGTAAAACGAACAAGTGTCCATAATGCAGTGGAGAAAAAAAGGAAGGAATCGGAAGCTTGGAGTCGAAAGGCGTGGGTAGAAGCGGAAAGGATTAGAGCAAGTGAATCGCGTAATTACGGCCTCGCGTCATTGTGTGATGAGAAAAGACAAATAGGCGATTTGAACACCTTTTTTCCGACCTATTGAAACGAAAATTGGGAACGGATCTACAATTAATGTTAGCAGGCCTCGTAGCAATTTTTATTTATCAAAGCGTTAGGGTTTACGAGTTATAATGTTTAGAAGCATGCGATTATACAGACCGACATACAGTCAACTCTTTGACGGATTTGGCCCAATATTTGTTACGGACCTACATTGCTGATGATAAAACTGTGTACCAAATTTTATCCATCTAGCTATTCAAGGTTTTGAGCTATAGTGTTAACATGAATGCGGACAGACGAACAGACAGACTTCCCGTAGACGGACCTTGTCCAAACTTTGACAGAAACCTACAAATTATGTGTAAAGATCACATACCAAATTACATTCCCGTATCTCTAATAGTTTTCGATTTATCGTGTTCACAGACAGACGGACATGATTCCAAAATTGTGTTTTTCGGACTCAGGGAGGTCTAAAACGTGGAGATTCGTCAAAATCTCGAGTTCGAATTTTTTGATGATTACAATACTTTCTCTTTCTCTCCTTCGTATACGAGAAAGTAAAAAGCAATGAACCAAAAATTCAATTAATTCTTCAAATTATATTTACCATTATTTACGTGGTTTTAAATCCCCTTCCAAAGAGAAAGTGAACGGAAATGCTTCAGAAACGTCATTTTATTTCTGACGATCCCGAGCTACTGAAACTCTAAAAAAGGAAATCTGCTCTATCACCTACCTGTTCAGGTTACGGCTCGGATTCGAAGCCTTTAATGGTATTTGCTGTAGCCTGATTTCCTTGCGCCTAGTTAAGTGTTGCATTGTAAGCACTTATTATTATTTTTTTATTTTTTGCAAGAAAGCATTCGGAGCCTTTTCAATTTTTCTCTTTAAATGAAAGAATTTTGGACAGAAAAAACACAGTACTGCAGAAAATACGCATTATTAAAGCAATAAGTGCTATTTAATATGATACTGAATTTTTAGGAACCCAACTGGAGGTTGTGTTAAAATATTTTTTGATAAAACAATAATAAAATGTAACCCTTAGAGGTACGTTGTTGTTGTTTCATGTCCCCATGGTCCAAATACTAGACTAGGTCCATGATACCATGTCGCTCTAACAGTGCCACAAGTCCATTCTCCCCCTCACTCCACAGCAGTCCCGCAGAGGCGCCAATACAGTCAATGACATGAGCAGGAGAAGCAGGACAGGAACAAGGGCAAGAAAAATAAGTCTTTTCTTTGTCGACGAATTTCAAGCTTTTTATATGGCCACTACGAAGTCTGGCCAACGCAGTCTGTGCAGATCTTGTACCTTCGGATTGTAGAGGCCGACCAGGACGATTTCCAGCATACCATTCGTGTGCGGGAGGGACTTTCCAAGTAGAATTTGCTTTAGCCCTGTGGATAGAAGATATTTCGGACGCTAAGAGTTCACCAGAGGCGGCAGAAGAGAATTTCTCTCTTTCGCAAGCAAGTCCGCCACCTCATTGCCGAAAACTCCAACATGGGAGGGAACCCATTGAATGCAAACTCTGCTTTTCTGTGAAAGTGAAACAATTTTCGAAATAATTTCTTGACCGGTTTTTTTCTGAAATTTAAGTAAATACATATATACTTTCAAGTGACGGAAAAAGAGAGTATTTCGATAAGAAAAAAAAAATTCTAAAATCTATTTGAACGTGGGGCATGGTTAAAACAGACGTGCAAAGATATGTATATCTATTAAATTTTGAGACCAATTAGTTCTTGAAAAAAATATAAAACTCAACAAATAGTCATCATTATTATAAAAAAATATGTTTCTTTGAAATAGCTTACTTGTGAATAATTTTCTATGAAGACTGATTTTTTTGTGAAGTAAGGGAGAGTGGGTTTAAAACCGAGTACATTTATTCTGGCGCAATTACTTATCCTTTCTAGCGGACAGATTCTGAATTGTACTCCACTAATCAAGAAGAAATAATTGTCATAGCGGCCGGGTTGTTGCTGTTGAATCCACTGCGTCTGTGAAGATTTATTTGTTTTAAGACTCTCTAATGCTCGTTTGTTTCGAAACTATCCGTACTTATTAACCATTATAGTTATAAAAACAATATTTAGTCTATCTTCGTATATATTTACTAGGGGTTTATATCCTAGTAAACAATAAAGATTTAGTCCAATAATTGAGTGGTTCTATTTCGTTCTATATAACCTCTACTCTCGGAGTAAAACCGGGTGCCCCAAGTGGCGCAATACCTGGCCAGACAGTATTGATAATTCTTCCGCTGAAAACAATCAAAACACATCAGACGTTGTTTGTTTATATTGTAATAATGTATTTTCTAACATAAAAAAATAAGAAGGGGGTATCTAATGTAGAAACTATCTTAGCTGGGTCCACGATAAGTTCAGGGGTGCGGAGGAAGAAGACAACTGCTTTACTTGTGAATTTTGCAACTAATATTCTTAAGTAGTAATATAAAATATAAATGCCTACTACTTTTTCACTAAAATTTTAGTTTTCCTATTTTCCCATAAAGTTCCATAAAGTGTCCGGTTTTACTCCACTTGTCGTGTAAACGTGGTTTGGCTTTTTGTATAAAAAAAATTATTGACAAAAAGTAATGAAACTATGACTTTTCAGGGATGGTATATTTTACTCCGTCAAACAATGAATATTTTTTATAAAATTCGACAAGCTCTGTGTTGAATAGTTTAGTTCCAACAGGCCTTCGAGTCTTACTACTCAGTTTTACCCCACTTCCCCCTATACAGATAATGAATGCTAAAAGACTCGACCGAAAACTATATCAGTAGAAATTAACAAGGGTTCACGTAGTCAAACTATGAAATACATTTCGTACCAAGAAGTTCTTATGTCTCAGACTTGAATTTAAGGTGATTAAATTCCTTTACACATTATTCGATCCAGTGACCTTCGCCTTTTTAATAAAATTAAATATTATTTTATTTCTCAGGATATACATTTTCATAACCCTTCACGATGAATGGGAAATTTCAAAATGCATATAGCTTTAATACATGACAGTCTTTATAGAGCCTACTAAAATTCATCTTTTCTTCTAAGGGAAAACTTACAGAGAGTCGAGGGAAGCAAAACTTTTGTGAAACAATAAAGTTTGAAAAATGTATAGATAGAGGTATAGACCAATATGAATATAGGCTGGTCGAATATAGGTATCGTCTCTTGCCTACTTCATCTTCAGATTTCGGCGGGAAAGGCAAAGAGGGAGCAGTATTCTTTTAGGCTCTTGCCGTCGCGCGATATTCCATAAATCAACTCGTTCATAAAGAATTCAAAAATAAGAATCCTGAATCTCTCTTCATCGGGATAGGAAGGGTTGAATCAAATTAGGTTAATGGACTTTTCATAAAATTCGGTAGTGAAATGGGCGCTGTTGAAAGACATCGTTCGAACACTTCCATTAAAAATTCATTGAGTGAGTAAAACAGGACTGGAATGGGATTCTATAAGACAATCTGTTTGAAGAGAGAAAAAAAAAGATCTTGCTTTCATAGTTAGAGACATATTTCGCAAATACTTGGAACTAAACCGTCGACTTTTGAAACACTCATAAGAGGTAATTCATTCAAAATAAAAGTTCTTTTTCACTTGGAGCAGAACTAGTTAAGAAGTTTTGAAAATGAACTAAAGAGTGGAATAGCGGCAACGAAACTGTATCGATTCGCTAAAAATGAAGAGTTTGCAAGAGTAGTTGGAGGTATCATTTTAATGAAGGCAATTCAAAGCCGTGAAGCATTTCAAGAATAAACACTGCTGAAAAGTGTTGAAATCGCCGAAGAACTTGTGCTGAACTGTTTCTAAACAATTTTTGT